>JAADXY010000099.1:0-49804 GCA_023338065.1 Phytopythium montanum
TGAGCCACTCCACTCTCCAGCCGTACTTAGCTGGGAGGCCGTAGGTTCGCATGAAGCTATCACACGTACTTAGTGTGCGACACATCACGTGTCCTGTGGGTTACCACGTAACCATGTACCCCGTTACAAATGTCGTCAAGTATATCGTCAACAACGTTGGCTATTCTTTCTCGCCGATCACGTCATTTTTTCCCAGATAGATCCAGGTGGATTAGAATGGAAACACGGCAGTATAGTTCACGAGGCTATCGGTTTGCAGGTTGGGCCATCCGTCGTTCACGAGCGCCACCAAAGGCTCTCAAGTTAGGGCAGCTGCAGTGCGACCCACTTGGCGTGTGGTAGAGGCCTCTGACGGTGTGCCGGACAGCTGGTGTCGGTTCCGAGGGTGCACGCAGGCCACATGATCTTACTGAAAATAATGACTGTCGATTTGTCTGGCATGTTGAAAGGTATGCTAGTGGGGTCGAATATGTCTACATTCGCGGCGTCCTGACCATTCTTCTCAGCCGTAGTATTTCTGTGGAGCCAGCAGTTGTTCAATCTGAGCCGCTTCGAAGGCGGGACTCTTCACCTCGGCTGGTTCTTTGTCCATCGCGATTGGCTCGGTGATCAAGTTGATCCCTGACACCACACGTATTTGACGCCGAAGAATACATGCGCACATCACCTTGATCTTCCAAGCAATATAGCATGTGCGACTGCGAATGCCCCTTCCGGTAGCTACCGATGAGCGCGTTGCAGTGGCGGCAATTGATTGCTCGTCTCTTGGCTTTTTCTGCTCGGATGAAAGTGAATTCGACCCGAACGACGTATTGGGCTGGAAGTACGATGCTGAGAATAGATGTGAGACGTGGTAGGATCACTGACGCGCGTCGGCGTCTGGCTGCGGGTAACCGTCATAGTGAAACCTAGTGTCTAGCGTAGATATGGAAGGCGATGGTGAGTTGCGGGGCCTAAAGGGGCCCGCAAGCAAAAAGGCTGGCGCTCGGGCTGATGCTGCTGTGCTCTGCACGGCAAGAGCAGAAGTGGCAGTGGACAACAGCCCGGCGCCAGCCAAAACCTGCGTATGTGTATTTGAATGGACATCCAAACAACCAGCTTGAGCTGCAGGCGCTGAAGGGGGCGAGCGCTGCTCGCCACCCATTCAGTCTGCGGCTGACCACTCGGTGCGTGCGGCGCTGTCCGAGCTGGTGATAGTGAGTGTGGCCTGGCTGTGTAACAGGCTGCACTTTATAAGATGCCCAAAAGAGTCACGAAATGAGATTATGCCAGAGTGGTCTGAAGCCGATGCTCACCAGGTGTCGCTTCACCAAAAGGCGACCGGATTAACAACGTGTGATTTTGCTGAAGCGTCGCGGCTCTTTCGTGCTGATTTTTCGAGTATCGGCTCGTGCCCTTCCGCCTACATAGTCATACGTCGCCTACTCGTTTCAACTTGCTCATTCCTATTTTTCGTGCTTTTGGCTTGTGCGGACGCGCGGGTGGTGCTTACGATATGTGACGAGCAAGAGACTTTATATGGTAATCGCCACCACGGCGCAACTAGTCACTATTGTACTGGCCACAATTGGAGATACCATGATACCAATCTGCACCAATTTTAGTGTCATATCTCCTCGTATACAAATATTTCGACCTATAGAGAGCTGCTGGACGCCACGGGGGCCAACGATCGCGCGAACGTGTTGCTGCATGCCTGGGGACCACTGTCATCACTGCCACGCGGGTGTGGCCTGAGTGTAACAAGCTCGGCGACGACATGTTCATCGAGGTACGAATATTTGCTGCAGTTCGCGTTGAACCTCTAATATTTAATATGCTTACATATTTCATGATGGCAGCAAGCTTCAACCAACCAGGGGCGGCCTGTCTCCTACGATGTTGAAGGTGTCTCGCCCATCATCCGCAAGTTTGTCGACCAGTCAAAAGAAGCTCGACTGCCAATATCCGCGAGCCAGGTATGCTGTGAAGTTGGCGACTCGGCCGGTGTTATGCTTTCTGTCCGCAGTATGCGCCGGCTACTGCGCAAGATGGGCTTCACCTACATACAAGGTGAAAGTCGGCACTTCTTAGCGGAGAGCGACGCCAACGTCGCATACCGCGCGACCTAACTACAACGGAAGCTAGCCAACCGCGAGAGCAACAGCAACCCCATAGTGCTGGATGTGTACCTGGACGAGTCGTATGTCAACGTCAACCACGTCACTGGTAAGATGTGGTTGTCGTCTGACAAAATACGGATCGCTACAAGAGGCCAAGGCGTATGGTAAGCCTATTTTGCAATTGATCTTTGACACTAATTTCTGACGTAACTATCATAGCATTTGCATTATTGGTGCAGGCATACTATACAGGACCGGCTCCATCTTGAACGCGACGTTCGTCGACGAGTCGCTCGTGCACTCGAACGCGTCCAAGAAGAAGAGCAAGGACAAGGACGGTAACGATGATTACCATGGCAACTTTGATGCGCCACAGTTCAAATTGTGGTTTGAGAAGCTGTGCCAGCGCTTGTGGCAGACCAACGGTGCCTGCCACATCTACATGGACGGAGCGTCGTACCACAAGCGCAACATCATGCCTGTCCCCAACACAAGCAAGCGGAAGCCAGCCATCCAAGCCTGGCTGGGCGAGCGCAGTGAGTTTGCAAACTGATTTTTTTACAATTATATTGGACTCCATTTTATTGTAATGTCATAAGGTGTCATGTATCCAGCCGACGCGGTGAATGCTTAGCTTATTCTGCTTGTCAAGGAGCTGACTGTCCAGCCCGTCTACATGTCGAGGGTGATCGCCAACTCGCACAACCATCTCCTCTACTTCACTCCACCTTACCACCCCGACCTACTGCCAATTGAGCTCATATGGGCAGATATCAAGGGACGTGTGGCACACGAACGATCTCGGAGCTGAACACGAAGCTCGTCGGAAGCTTCGCTAAGGTACTCGGTAAAACCTGGCGAGGGGTCTACAGGCATGTCCAGAGAGTTGAGAACGACTACTGCAGCAGACTAGATGAGTCTCTTCAAGACTCAGTAGCTCAAGTGATCAACAGGGCAAGCTCAGAGGAGTAGACATGCGTGGTTTGAGACGGACTTTTAATTGGTCATTTCCTCTCTTTTTTAAACCCAGGTCATCTTCTTGACACAATGGAATCATTGACATTTCACACACACGCTTAGAGTTCGGCAAATGTGTTCAGCAAAACATCTCTTTCGGTGTGACTTTCCCATTCTCAACCAATCATATCCCTGAATTCGACCAACCCTAATGCAACCATTTCCTGAAACCTGCGATCAACCACTTGGTGATTTTTTCTGTGCGGTAGCTCAAAAACGGCAGCGAACTAGCAAAAAAAAACGATGCCAAATTTTTTACTCAAAATCGTGATCCCTACAATGCCCAATTTGTGTCCAGTATGCCAGCGGATGCATCTTAGTGATCTCTCAAAAGTGGTGTCTTCACTTATGGCCCCTGCACTAGCCAACTTTCTCTTGTCATAAACGACGCCTTTGTTTTGCACATTTTGGTTTCAAGTACTTGTTGGGGTGGATCGGCTTGTTTTGTATTTTATAAAAGAAAAATGCTCCTTCTGAGTCATTTGCATAAAGTGTCTTCTCGTGGAGCGCTCATTTTGTTGTTGTTCACGATGTTGTGGAGACGAGAGTATCAAGGCACAACTTTGACGTTCTAACTCGTGAACGATGTTGCGACTCGTGGTGCTCCCATGGCGCATTGTCTGCACTGACGATGCACAAGTGGCCCTAGGCCAGAGCACCAGCAATACATATTTAGGTATTGTGCTGTACGACGAGTCGTTTGGTTATCCCGGAGGGCAAAACGTCGGACCGGCGACATTTACAATAAACGTGTCGTTTGTAAAAACAATCGATAACGGACCTGTACTATAACGTGTAAACCTGCCAACACTACTATAATGTGTACAAATTATAAAGCTGCGATGCAAGCGCAATGGATTTAGGAAATGTGCCACGGTGTATAGACTGCGGAAGGCCGTGCACCATTTTTTCTCTCAATATACCAATAGACGCGGATTGTTACGTGCACATGGAGGTGGCTAGAGACTCAAACCACCGTCCAAGCTGCCGCCACCACCGTCGGATGAAGTTGTGCACGCAATTTCGAGATCCAAAAAAATATGGTGCCGTGCCACTCGTGGAAATAGGAGAAATCTACAAAAAATACCGTAAAGGAGGGTTGACACCAAAGCGACTCGATACATGCCTTTCGGCCGGCGAGGTAGCGTCGGGGTTGGGTTATGCCGGGCAGTACTGAAATACATGGGAGTCTGTTGGCAAATATATGTTCTAAGTGGGAGTACTGAGGTGGAAAACCAATAATCCACATGAAGATTCGCAATAACCTGTCATAATTGTCAATTCGGACGGTTATCAAATATGAAATGTACCTAATTACACAAGTAGACGGAAGTCATTCCTCCCATACAGTTTTAAGTTTAACTGATGCTTTTGTGGACTTTTCGTGCGCTCTCGTGCCACTCTGGTAATGCCTCGCCTAATTCAATACCACCTGCCATAAAAGCGTTGTGTTTAATTCACGCATTTATTTTGTATGTAAGATAACCTTTTAAAATGAAGATCTGCATTTGCAAACGATTAGAAAATATTTATGCATCTTTGCATATAAAATTGTTGGGCACGAGCGTGTCAACGCTTTTGGCAAATCTACCGTAATTGTTTTCTTTGAGCGCATGGATCTACATGACGCTGAAGGCTATCGCAACGAAAGGGCCACCGACGTGATCCCAAGATACAGAGGTGTAGATGACATGAGAGCCATTGGATAAAGCGTCCGCCCGCAGCTTATGTTTTTGGAAGCGTATACGAAATCGTCCCTATTTATTGCACTTGCGTCGCGACTTCATGATTAATTGCTGTTTAACTGGGGGGTTTTAGTTGAAGAGCACATCCGCCTAAAATAGTGCATTTCTACCCAAAATACGAACGAATGTGCCACCAATGCAACCACGCACAATTTGTGCGGCACAAATGACCACCAAGCGCAAGCGCGACACGTTGTCGGTTGAGGCAAGCGCCGCGGCTCCCGGGACTGCCAAGCAACCGCGACCGCCGCGCTCGGCTGCTGATAATGAGGAGGAGTGCGCTCTCCTTTCACTGCTGGCGTCCTGCTCACGCTCACCAGTTCCGCCGGCGTATCGCGCCGCCTTGACAGTAATCCTTGCCAGTGGTGGATCTGCACTGCGACTCAAGGCGGACGCGCGCCTGCCGCCGACCGCGCGCACGTCCGACCTGCCACTGCGCCTGTTCCACCAGCAAAGGCGCTGCACCAGCGCGGCGGTCGCATTAACAGCGTCAGATGAACTCGTCGAGTCGCCCGTGGCGCTTGCTGCGCTCATCGCCACCGCCTTACAGACAGCTCTGGCAATGCCGCCGAGCACAGACTCGTCGCCCAACGTCATCATCACCGCTGTATCGACCGTGTCGATCTCGCAGGCTGCATTGGGCATCCCTCCGGACCGTCTAGTCCTCCAACTCCGCGAGATCGCCCGCGTCCGCCATCCACCTGCCTCTTCGACAGCGTCGACACTCCGCTGGCTGTTCCTCGACGAGTCCATCGGCGTCGTCGACAAACCCGCGGGCGTGCTCAGCGTCGACGGCAACGACTCGACACTCGGCCCGTCGATCCACCGCCAGGTGCGCGAGCAGTTCCCGGACGCGCGCATGGTGCACCGCCTGGACCTCGAGACGTCCGGCCTGATGGTCGTCGCGCTCACCAGAGGCGCCGCGCAGCACCTGAACAAGCAGTTCCGCGACCGGACGGTGAGCAAGGTGTACTACGCTCGCGTGGCGGGTCGCGTGGTTTGGACCGAGACGCGGCGCCGCCTACGACTGCCGATGGACCGCGACCCGGAGCGCGAGCTGCTGCAGCGCGTCGTGGCGGACAGAAACGTCCCGGACGATAGCGCGCTGTGGTCCGTCACGGACGTGAGAGTCGTGGACGCACAGGACGAGGCGACGCTCGTGGAGCTGCGGCCAGAGACCGGCAAGACGCACCAGCTGCGCGTGCACATGCGGCACATGGGCCACCCGATCCTGGGCGACTCGCTGTACGCGCCGGCCAATGTTAGGGCCCTGGCGCCTCGACTGTGCCTGCACGCCGCAAGGCTGAGCTTGACGCACCCCGACACGGGCGAGTCGCTCGCGTTCGAGTCCGCGTGTCCGTTCTAGAGAGAGTCGATGAGGACGAGGCGAATGCCGTGGCGGGTTTGAATGAAGCATCTGCGTGCTTTGATCGTGGAATCGTATTGGGTAAGGGAGCGATCTGGTTAGATGGCTGTCAACTAGCTTAACTTGCTTGAGTTACATGACTGCTGAGCCCCAGACAGCCACGACCAGCGGAGCAGTGTCAGTGCTAAGGCTGTCAGCGAGTCGAACGAAGCAGTCAAGGAGACGGCGACAGGGACTGGCGAGCTGGTAGGCTACAGCCTGGCCATGGAGCCAGCTACATGCGATAGCGATGACCATTGGAGTACATTGCTGGGCGGAAGCTGGTCGGCCTCGCTCCTGGTGTGGGGCGTGTTGGGACCGGAGCAAGGAGACGACCGTTCGCTCTGTCGATGATCATGGCCGTAACCACGTTAGCTTTGGCAGTCGACTGCTTCAACAGCGCTCCTGTTGCTCTATTGATAAACCCAACGTGCCCTCCCCACACTCGCACTCTAGGGCTGCCAGAAACCGCCCTCGACTGAAGGTTTTGCTGATGTCAGGCTAAAAGCGTCGAGCGTGGCGGCACTTTGGACGACGACCTGCCAGTTTTCAACCTGAAGCCGACGAAAGCAGCCGCAAGCAACCCCACCAGTGCCTCGGCCCGCCGGCTGGCCACCCTCCGACGACCCAGCCGAGCATGAGTCTCAGCCTGCTTGACCTGGTCGTTCCCGGGCTCAGCACCGTCGTCTCCGTGCTGGCGGAGGCTCTCAAGCTATGCCAAGAGCTGGAAGAGGGCCAGGACGCGTGCACACTGGCGCAGAAACGCCTGTCAGCCATCTATAGCGAGCTGGAGAAGATGAGCGAACGGCGCGAGCTGCCTCCGAGCGAGTCGCTGGCCAAGTACGCAGAGGTCGTGGGCCAGTTCGTTGTCTTCCTCAAGGTGTACAGCAAGTTGAACCTCTTCAGGCGCCTCGTCCAGCACAACGACATGATGAAGAAGCTGTACGACATCAATGAGGAGATCGACATGCTGTTCAAGATGCTCCACCTCGCGTCGACCGCGGCCATGATGGACTGGAAGAACCAGTAGGAGGTGGACCGCCTCGCACAGGAACAAACCTTGGCCACGCTGGTGGCCAACAGCGTGACTGTCCTCGCCGAGGTGCGCGACCTCAGGTCACAGCTCGAGGCAGTGTCGACGCTCAAGTACGAGATCGAGCGCAACGCGGCGCACCAGACCCAGGAGATGCTCAAGATGATGAAGATGTACATGGGCACTATCGTGCGTGCGTCCGGCGTCAAGGTCGAGGCGCTCCCGCCGTGGTACCTGCCAGAGACGGCGGTGGAGATCGAACAGCCTGCGTTCGACGCTGGCTCCTTCGGGTCCGTCCACCGTGGCGTCTGGGGATCCGGCACCAAGGTGGTCGTCAAGTGCCTGAAAGTGGACGAGTCGGCGATTGGCACCAAGGCGCACGACAAGGTGATGGCCGAGATCAACATCTGGCACCAGCTGAACCACCCGAACGTGATCAAGATGTTCGGCGCGTCCCACGTCAGCTCGCCGCCCTTCATCGTCTGCGAGGAGGCTCCATACGGCAACTTGTTCAAGTTCCTGACCAAGTCCGAGCAGAACGCTCGCTGGATGTGGCGGCTGCTGTACCGGGCGGCGCTCGGGCTGCAGTACATCCACTGCATGAAGGTGGTGCACGGCGACCTCAAGCTGAACAACATCCTCGTGGGGGCGGAGCACACCGCCAAGCTCGCCGACTTCGGGCTGAGCGCCGTGCGGACGTCGTCGGCGCAGACGAGAGCAACGGCGAGCGAGGAGAAGCAAGAGGCGGGCGGGCTACGTTGGCGGGCTCCCGAGTGTCTGAGGGCCAGGCCGACGTTCGCCTCGGACGTGTACTCGTTCGCGATGTGCATCATCGAGGCCGTCAGTGGCGAGCCTCCATTCTCGTTCCTGGATGACGACGACGTCCGCTTCAACCTAAGCAAAGGCGTGATCCCCGAGCAGCCCGAGAGAATGTCCGAGCAGACGTGGGCTCTCGTGGTTGGCATGACCAACGCTGACGCTGACGAGCGCACTCCTCTCGAGGATGTGATCGCGCAGTTGAAGGTATTCGCAGACGCTGAAGCGGCCGTGGATGTCGAGGGGGAGACGGAGGTTTGCAGCGAGTGCTTGACTGTCGTGCCCAGAGCATCCGTGTTCTGCCCGTCGTGTGGTTATTGCATCAAGAGCGACGGAGAGGCTAGTCCTAGGCGCGGTGGCGGCAGGGAGGCAGGCTTCGAAGCTGCGGTGGATCCCGCAAGTGTCAGGGTGGATGTGGCTGGTGATGGAGAGAGCGGGGCTATCAGTGGAGACGGCGGTGTCGACAAGGGCCACCGCACCGTCCAGCAACCAAGTGGTTCGTCGGCCAAGCCCGGCCATCGAGCGGGAGGGCAAAACTGCAGCGAGTTTGAGACCCCAACACCCAAAACCATCCAGTCAATGTTCGCGGTGCTGATCTGCGGCAATGAACAGCAGCAGATCATGGCGGCTCGGGCGTTAGCGCAACTGTCGGAAGACGACATTGACGCGAACGCTTTGCTCAAGAGGAGGACTTCCAACGGCAAGAGCGAAGTGCAGACGATGACCGCCGACCTCGCGCTCAGCAACATCACTTGGCGGCGAGACAACACGCCGGAGATCCAATCCGTGACCACCATCCGCGACCTGATCGCCCTGGCTGATCACGGTAGCAGCGACCAGAAGACCCAAGCGGTGCTTGTGCTTCGGGCTATGTGCCGGGTCCATGTCCACCGGCAATCGGTTGCGACGGCTGGTGGCATTCAGCCGTTGGTGGCGCTCGTCCGGAGCGGCAACGGCCGGCAGAAGGAGGTCGCAGCTTCGGCGCTTGGGGATTTGGTCAAGACTGCTAGTAACCAAGAGGCCATCGCCTGTACTGGTGCCATTGCGGTGCTTGTTGCGCTAGTTCGAGACGGCAGCAGCAAGGAGAAGGTGGCCTCTGCTGTCGCCCTCGCGAACCTGGCTGGGAACCAAGCTAACCGGCCTGTTATTGCCCTCGAAGGTGGCATTCCGCCGCTTGTCGCCCTTGTTCGAGACGGCAACGACAGACAGAAGGAGGCCGCCACTTTCGCCCTCAAGGAACTGGCGATGAATGAAGCGAACCAGGCTGCCATCGCGGCCGCAGGCGGCATTCCCCCGCTGGTTGCGCTAGCTCGAGACGGCGACGACGCCCAGAAGGAAGGGGCGGCGCATGCTCTTCAAACTCTGGCTTTGAACCCTTCTAACAGGGACGTGATCGCGTCTGAGGGCGGCATCACACCGCTTATCGCGCTGGCTCGAGACGGCAACAGCAGCCAGAAGAAGCTCGCTGCTGGCGCTCTCGCCTTCTTGGCTGGGAGTGATGCGAACAAGGCCGCCATCGCGTCTGCGGGCGGTATCCGACCGCTGATCGAGCTGCTTCGAGACGGCAGCAGTGAGCACAAGTCGAACGCTGCTGCTCCACTCCGCTACTTGGCTGTGACCCCCGCCAATCAGTCGGAGATCGCGTCGGCGGGTGGCATTTCCCCGCTTGTCGCGTTACTTCGAGACGGCAGCGACAAGCAGAAGCTCTCGGCTGCTGGTGCTCTCGGTAGCTTGGCCGTGAAGGAGGCGAACAAGACCGCCATCACAGCGGCAGGAGGCATCCCGCTGCTGACAGCGCTGGCTCGAGACGGCAGCGACGAGCACAAGAAGCTCGCGACCACCGCACTGAGCCTCCTTACTGGGCACAAGTCACCAGCGGTCGTGCACCCGTCCGCTGCCCGGCCAGCGCAGCCAGTGGCGACACGGTATGTGTTGCTGTTCGGCCCCTCTGGCTCTGGGAAGAGCACCTTCATCAACGCACTCGCCGGTCAACCCGTCAGCAGTAGTGGCAACAGCAACGGAACAGGCTGGATGGAGCATTGCACACTGTGGGAGCATCCAACCAGTCGAGTCAAGTACGTCGACACTCCCGTTTACTCTCCTGGTGGCAACGGTAGCGTCTGGGAGGTGATCCAGCGTATGAGGGGCGAAGATCTGGGTCACGTCCTGTTCTTCGCGTCGATGGAGACCGGGAACTTGGTCAGTCACGACGCGCAGATGATGCAGAGCGTGAGAGCATCGCTAGACCTCCAGCCGGGCTCATACTCTCTTGTCGTCACGAAAACCAACCAGCAAATCGACACTTCGCCAGCTTCGAACCTGGTACAGCACATCCGAGGGACGCTCGGTCATGCCGGCGTCTTCCCTGCCGAGATCATCTTCGTCCCCATGGTTCAGCACCTCGTCGGTGCGACGGGTCGGTGGTTCCAGCCGTCAAGCGACGTGCACCAACAGCTTCTCCGCATGAAGTTCATGCCCATCAAGAAGTCCGCGCCAGCTCCGATGAGCCCCGGTTACAATGGCAATGCGGGGTGCCAGCAAGGGATGGCTGGCAACGGAGTGACTCCATCAAACTGGCAAGGCCCGCGCGTCCAGCCAATCCGAGTCTTCGCGACTCCACCACCAAGCCACCAGACTCAAAACCCGCTGCCCTCCCAGATTCATCCGGGCAAGGAAGATGGTGGCGGACGCGGCCAAGACGAGCCGGTCGGCAACGAGTGCTGCGAGATGCTGTGCTGCTTCCTGATGTGTGGACCGTTCGCGTTCTGCGCCTTCCCGTACTGCCAGAAGTGCATGCACGAAAGGTGACGCGCAACGAGGGAGCTGCACCCCTGCCAAGACGCTCTCGTTGGACCTTTCGCCTTGTGGTGGCTGAATGCTACCGCTGTTTGTGCTGGATGCGCTCGGATCCAAGTGCCGAGCCGAGCAGCAGCCTCTCATCCGTCGACCGTTCTCTATCGCCCTACCGAGGATGTTGGACAAGTTGACGTTGGCTGCCTCCTACGCAGGCAATGAACGGTGGCGATATGATGTGGGGCACGCCAAGCATCCGGGGCATCATTGCCTCTCCCACGTGCACACACTTGCCGGCAACTTTGGCCTTCGAATGTGCTCTGTGCTGGCCACCACTGCCTATTGCGCGCGTCCCGAATCCCAATGGTGTCTCAAGTTCATCACAGATACGGCCAAAGCGAGGTTGAGACGCTTGTAGGTGGCATGGGCTTCACCCGGAGGCAGTCCGCTGTGCCATAGCTCGCTGAAGATGACCCCCAGGCGTTCGGGCACTTGTGTAAACGAGGCGTGGCTCCCTTGACACCTTGGATGAGCCAAGACGACACCTTATACTCGAAGTACGAGCGAAGACGCCATTACGTGGTGCTGCCTCGGAGTGGGTAGGTCGCGCAAGCTTAGGACTCATGCTTATCTGGCTCGTTGGAAGAGCCGACTTGTCGGCAGAGGCACTGCTAGAATTGCTCGAGACTCGTCTCGTCCTGCGGAGGCGATTCGGAGACCAGCCGGCAGTCGTCGGCACTGGACGCGGGTCGTTTGACATCATCAATGTCCTTCCGCGCTCTTGCTAGTCGCTGCCGTGGACCCCAAACGCCGGGGCGAGGTGGACGCGAAGCAGTCGACTTCCCAAGGCCGACGTGGCGCTACTATCATTGTCACTGCCATGGCCGAAAACTGGAAGAGTTGATCGTTGGTGGATTTCAAGCGAGTGGCGTCTCGAATGATGAACGAAGCCGACCGACTCCGAGTCCGAGCGCGGACGCTGGAGACGCGTTCGCGGCGAGCAAGTGGGCAAGCGGAGTTGAAGCTGGAGGACAGCGCCGACTTGGGCGGTGGACGCGTAACTGCCGCACGTTTTCCCCGCGTCGTTTCGCGTCCCCAGGGTCTCACTAACGTTTGATTGGTTAAAAACAATGAAATATTCTCGAAACGCCATCTCATTCGCTGAAAACATGTCTGCGTGCGTCACTCCTTTAGAGCACTTCATCGTCAACGATGCTGCTGGCGCAGAGCCTCCGCCGCTACTCCTCGACGCACGCGGCCACGGCGGTGATCAATGGCGGTCGACGGCGTCTGGCCAGCGGCATACCTCCTAGAGAAGCCGCGCATGCCACACGCCAGCAGCTGCAAGCGCCGGCTGCGCGCTCGCTCCGCAGGTTCTCCTCTTCCACTAACGCCAAGAACTCTCCGCACGAGGCACTCAAGCGGGACTTTGGCCGCTGGCTGCGCGGCGAGCTGCGTCTGCTGGCCGGCATGCTGCTCCTGGGCGTCGGCGGCGTCTACTTCTACCAGGTAAGCGCTGTTCACCGCCTCTTAAATAGTCGGCGAGGCCTCTAACGGGAGGGAACACCTCAATATCGACCCGGTCGGCAGAACCGCGAAGGAGCCCCGTGGAAGCGCGTTACGCGTCTCATAGCGCAGGCTGAGGCGAGCGCAGGGCAGGTGAGCGGTCTCCTCACTGTTTGTAGTGGTGGCGACGTCGTTTGACTCGTTGAGACCGCGTAGGGCGACAAGCAGCAGGCGCTGAGGCTCACTCTGCAGGCCTACGACGTGGTCAAGAGCACCAACCGCCGCGGTGCGTCCGCCCTTCGCTGTCCTTGTAGGTGTCAAGTTCGTGGACGGACTGTAGTTGACTGACTGTTTGGCTGTGAGAGTAGACCGGCACCTGTTCGAGATGGCGTTCGCCATTGCGGCGCAGTACGAGACGCTCGGCCGCGGAGGACCCGCCACCAAGTACTACCTGGACGCGCTAAGCCACTTGTCAATGACTGAGGACAGTGAAGGCGGTGCTCACACCGTCAAGCGCCGCATCGTGACGCTCGACCGCATCGCCCAGTGCTACGAGGACCGGTGCGTTGTCTCCCTCGGAGGACTGTTGAGTTCTCGACTGACCTGTGTTGACGCTGTGGTACGTGACTTGATGACTGGTAGCGGACAGATGAAGGCGGCGGAGCGGTACTTCAAGCAGGCGGTGGCCGAGTTCGACCAGCACAACGGCCAGCGCGCGCTCTCTTCTTCTTCTCGACGGTCGTCCGCTGCCGGCCAAGCCGGAAGTAGCGAGGCGGTGGAGCGGAGGCAGGTGGACAGAGAGATCCCTGGCGTGCTGTACAACTACGGGCGGTTCCTGCTGATCGAGGGGCGACTGGCGGAGGCCAGAGCGGTGCTGAGACGCGCTTCTCGACTCGCCGAGGCTGCGCACCTTGAGAACGAGGACATTACGCTGATCGACGAGCAACTGGAGGTGCTGGTCGACCTGGAGAAGGCGGCGGCTGCTAAAGAGACGACTAGACTCGACGAGAAGACGCATCGATAAGTGCCCGAGGTGTCTGTCGGTGGCACAACCTGAGAGTATGCAATGGAGTCTCCTGGCCATCGTGAACGCATCCAGTCGACTCAGTTGTGAGCATATGAGTGCTGTGACGTAGTTGAGAGCCGCATCACATTGGTTATTGGCCTGATCGCTAGGAGCGCAGCTTGTTGTACCACTTGGGCGTCGCACCACCCTCCGCACTACTCACCGCCTCGACCACCGCGTTGTCGACTTCCTTCCCGACCGGAGACGCCGCGCGCGCAGGCGACTGCGTCATGCGGAACGCGATCGACGGCGCCGGAGACGGTGGAGCCTTCACATACTCCTTCTCTGCCATAGTAGACGGTGCTGGCTTCTTCACAGTCGCCCTAGCTCGAGCGTTGCCGCTGTCGTTCTCGTCCGGTAACGCCATCGATCCTGCGTGTACGAGTCTCGCTCGAAGAACGAGCACGGTCGACTTGAGCGCGTCGATGTCTTGTCGACGCGCCAGCACCTGCTGGAGCTGTCGCTGGAGCGAGTTGCGCGCGTCCGTCACGTGCATCAGCTCGGTTCTCAGCTCCTGCAGCCGCTTCTCCGCCTCCTTGAGCTGCGTCGACGCCGTCTGCAGCTCCGTCTCCTTGCGCGTCAGCTTCTCGATCTGTTGTCGGTCGTACGTCGCTGTTAGTGTAGCCAAAGCCATCAGATAGTGACTGTGGTGTGCCGTACCAGGTACGCTTGGGGTTGGTGGAGGTTGTTGAGGCGCTCGGTGAGAGTGGAGACCTGTTGCTGGAGCCGAGAGCGATTGGCATCCGCCTCCTTGAGCTTGGCAGTGAGGGCGAGAGCCTCTCGCTGGGACTTGACGACCTTCTGAGCCAGTTGCACGCTCTGCTCGAACTGGTTGCCAGATGACAGCGAGAGAAGAAGAAGCCGTAAGTATGGAGTGTAGTGTGTTGTCTATCGGTTCGAGATACCCAGTCGTACCCTTCGCTTGGTGGTCGTCGGGATGGCGCCAAAGGTGGTCATGGCCTCTTGTATCGAGTCGTTCGTACCCGTTGGTCCAGTTGCCCGACTGCCAGACAGCGCCTCGCCGGTTTGGAGCACTGCGTTGTCCAGATCCACCTCCAGCAGCTCGTACTCCTTCAGCTTGGAGCGCTAGACGAGTGACAGTACATACCAGTTAGATGATGAGACGAGAGGCATCCAATCGAGTGTTCGACCTGCCTCGAGCTCCAGCGCAGCCTCCAACTGGGCAATCTTGGTCGCCGACGTCGTCTCCAGCCGCGAGAACTCGTCCTTGTGGATCGAGAGCTGTACAAATGGAGATGTTAGGACGGGCCATGGCTTACACGGGAGCAGCCAGCTAGAAGACGAGCCTTTTGCGTGAGCATGTCGACCTCCAGCCTGCTGGTCCGCAACTCGGCTATCTTCTCCTCCAGCGAGAGCTGCAGCTGGTTCATCTAGACCATCAAAGAAACGTCAGCACCACACGATACAAGACACCACTAGGCCACTTGGTCGTCTGTCGCGCCTCAAAGTGCCTCATCTTGAGCTCGTTGCGAACGCCAGCGAGCGCTGTCGAGTGCTGACTCTCGAGCCGCGTCCACTCCAGCACCTAGCATCACCACATCCACCGCGTTCAGGATCAGCAACCGCTTACGAGTGGCAAAGTCTCCTTGTGCTGCCAAACCTTCTCATCGAGCCGGCCTTGGACTGTCTGCAGCCTCGCTTCAAGCGTCTCGACCTGCTGCAGCGCTCCATCCCGCGCGTCCTTGAGCAGCCGGTTCTCCCGCTCGTACACCACCTGCGCCGTCCCTCGGATGCGCTCCATCTCCTGCTTGGACACGTCCATGAACTTGCGCATCTCGTCGTCCAGCGTCTTCTCGAACTGCAGCCGCGTCTCGCTCTGCAGTAGCAGACTCTGCCCATACGCCGCGTCGTACTTGTCCTGCCACTCGCGGACCTGCGTCTCCAGCTCCTGCTTCTTGACCCGGAGAGCCGCCGTCTCGAGTTCCAGCTGCGTCTTGGCGTCTTGCAGGAACGCCTTGTCGGCTGTTAGCAGTGAGCACTTCTGGCTGCTCTCGCTCAACTTGGCGGTGAGGTCAGCTACTTGGCTACCGAGCGCGTCGCGCTCCTCTATCGTTTGCTCCAACTGACTGACCGTTGACTCGTGAGCGGTCATGGCTTGGCGCTGGCTGCGGTGCAGCTCACTGTCTCTCTCCCGCTCGCTCTTGAGCTCGCTCAGCGCTTCATACAGCGACGTGACCTGCGTCTCGAGCTCCTTGCGCGTCGCTTCCGACAGCTCCGCGTCCCGCAGCAGCTTGCGTTCTCTCGTGCTGGCGGCGTCTCGTAGGCGATCAAGGTCTTCAGTGGCGATGGCCGCCGCCTTGTCACTGGTTGACGCGGTGCTACGCAAGCGCTCGAGCTCTTGGCGGTGTGTTTCAAGCTCCCGCTCGAGTCTCCGGACCTTGGAGTGCACTTGCAGCTGGATGAACTCTCGTAGCGACAGCGAGTCAGCTGATTGGCGCGTCAACTGCGTTCATTGACTTGATCAGACTATGCGAGTCGATGGCTATCGAGAGAGCGAGATAGCTACCCACCTGCTCTGCGAGCGCGTCCGAGATGTCGAGCGCCGCCACGTGCTGCTTCTCGACGTGCAGTCGACTCGCGAGCTCTTCTTTCTCACGCTTCAACTGGTCGCTCTCGCTCTTCCATTGCGCTACTTCGCTCGCATGTCGGCTCTGTCAGGCAGGAAACAGTCCATTAGGTGACTGACAGTCAACTGGTATCTCTCAGAGCAGCAACTACTGAACCTCGAGGCTCGCCAGCTTGCTACTCGCGTCCGCTCGCTCCTGCTGCAGCGCGCGCTCAAGCTCTCGCTGCGTCTGCGTCGTCAGCACGAGTTGAGCCCGCACGCGACCCACTTGCGCCTCGTAGAACTTCTTCATGAGTGCCTCGCTGCCGGTCACCTGCCCTCCATTGCCGCTCCCAGTCGCCGCCAACGCAGCAGCAGCCGCGTCACCGCTAGTTGTAGCAGTCCCTGACAAGTTACGACCTCTTGAAGGCAGTGTGCCTGTATTGGAGGACGCCACGAGGTGGTCGTCGAACTGGGAGACGCCACCGCCGAACCCTCGTGTTGTGGTAGCAGACCGCATGCCGTCGTAGTGTCCGAACGAGTGCGGCAGCGACAGGTCGCTGGACAGCTCCTCGCTGGCGGAATCGGACAGTCCGAAGCCCATGGACAGCTCGGCCGGGTCCTCGTCCTCGTCCTCTTCGTTCTCTCCATGGTCATCGATCTCGCTGGCCACTTCGTCCGCCTCGTTCGCTGGCTCGTCCGCTCGCGGCCGCTCCGACGCCGGCACTCCCGCTGGATGGTCTGCAGCAGAGTCTGTAGGTGGTAGCATGTGTGCAGACAGCCCTAGCTGCGCTGCTAGCCGCCGCACGCCACGCTCGGAGTCGCGGCGAGCCATTCCGTCGCGCAATGGCGACTCGCGCGATCTTCAAGAGGCGTGAAGCCTGATTCAATGTGTCCCACATGGATTTTCCGAAACGAAGTGTAAAAGAAGGACAGAGTCTCAATTTATCGGATGGTTTAGGCTTCAACAAGATGGGTACATTCCAATATGGCTACACTTTGGCGAGCGGGTCAGACGTGAAACCTCTGGGTGCTATTTGCCGCGCTGCCTTCTCCATTTAGACCCGTAGTCCTGCTTGCTCACTCCTCGAGGCTGGTCGAGGATCAGCAAGAGCTTGAGCACCTCCTCTGACGCCTCGTCCATCGTGTTCGAGGTCTCCGCCCGCCATCGCGACTGTGTCCATCTCTTCTCTCCAACGCCTGCCTCTCGCCCGTGCCAGCAGTCTCCAAGCGAGTATGAGCCACGCGTACCCCCTCCCCCGGGTATGTCACTCTGAGCGTGTATGTCGTAGGTAGTGACGTGTCGTCTAACCTGTCATCTTCCTCGCCATCGCAGACAGCGGGCAAGGTGCTGGACCCTCGACTGAACGACTCGGCGGCAAGCTGCTTGACAGTCGAAGCTCGACCGCCGACGCCCGAGGACGTGCGTCGGTACCGCAAGTCGTACTTCTTGGAGCCTGGAGCGCGCATCGCCCACCCGGGACTCGTCAACGACCTCAAGGCGATCGACCCGTTGACCAAGTTTGGCGTCGTGACGACCGGCAGTCAGCACGTGGGCGACGTCGTGGCCTACGGCGCGGCCTCGAGCGAGTTCCAGCGCATCGCGCAGGCCAAGAGCGAGGCAACCTACGCGAGTCGCAAGCGCGAGCCGCTCGGCAAGTCGCTCGTGCGTGGCTACGCCATGCCCGCGGCGGTGCAGCGGCCCGAGTTCGCCTTCGGAGTGAGCGGCACGTTCGGCGAGTCGGCCAAGGAGCTGCTGTACCCGACGACGTCCATCAACAGCCAGCAGGACGAGGAGCTCTACAGGCGGTCGCACGGGTCAGTGGCTGCCGGCGAGCAGAAGAACCGCGAGTACCGGTGGGACAGCGCCAAGATCGACCCTGCGAGGCACCGCTTCGGCGTCAAGCCCTCGTCCGGAGGCAGCGGCGGCGAGGTCGCGATGTGTCTGAACCCCAAGATGGACGACAGCGTGTCCAAGACGCTTGTGGCGGCCAAGCAAGTCGAGGACATGCGCTCGACGCTCGACCATCTGGGCAAGCCGCGGCACCTTGGAGCGGCTGGGAGCGAACCGCCGCCGGTTGACAAGGTATTCGGCGCGACCACGAGGAAGGACGAGGGCTCGGCCTGGGACTGCATCCAGGGCAGCTACTCACTCGACGAGCAGCAGCCGGACGCCGACCTCGGGCGGCCTGTCAACCACGGCTGGCGCAACGCCACGGCCGAGCCGAGAGCCTTCGGCGTGCCCTCCATCCGCCGCGACATCCCGGCGCCAGCCCGCCGGTCGGTCGCGGACGCGCAGAACTACGGCGACGACGCCGTCGGCAAGCAGCTGCTGTACCCCGAGATGTTCGCGAGTTACGGCGTGGCGGACGCCGAGTTTGCACAGCCGCGAGGGCAGAAGCAGCTGCGCGCGCTGTTCGAGCGCATCGGGTACTCGCTGGCGGACGACGTCTTCGCGCTGCTCTGGGGCGTCGCAAGTCGCTCGACCATGGACGCCATGGGGTCGTCGGCTCCTGCGACGGGGGCAGCGGCAGTGGCGAGCGTCGGCGCCTTCCGAGACGCGCTCAACGACTTCCTGGCGGCGAGAGACGTCGGGCAGCAGGCACTGCTCGAATGGCAGGACCGCGTGAGTAGCCTGCAATGAACGACTCTAGATAACGCGCCACACTCAACAGAACAGCTTGTGCATGTATCACTCCCATCGATCCTGGACTAGCACTCAGCCCAGCCGCAGGTCCGCCATGGCTGGGAGTCCACCGGAGCCTGGAGCGGCCCCCAGATCGCCGCTGATGGTGCTGACGCAGGCCCAGACGCCCTGGTGGTCGCTCTTCCACATGCGCACGGTGCCGTCGTCGCCCGAGGAGGCGAGCATCGTCCCCGCCACGTTCCACTCGACGCGCCAGACCTCCGAGTCGTGGTGGTGCTGCACGGCCACCTGCTCGACCGTCGCCCCCTCGAGCCTGGGCCCACCGGCGTCCGGCATCCGCAGCCGCCAGATCCGCACCGTGCGGTCCTTGCTGGCCGTCGCGATGAGGTGGAACGAGCGGCCCATGCTGGGTGCCCAGCTCACGTCGTGGATGGCGTCCGCGTGGCCCGCCAGCTCGGCCACGACCTGCCAGCGCCGGTAGGCGTTGTTGTAGCCCCAGACCTTGACGGAGTCGCTGTTGCCGCCCACGGCGATCATGGGCACGTCGAAGCGCGACTGGTTCCACGACACGCACGTCACGCCCTCCTTGTCGGCCAGGAACTCCTCCTGCAGCGGCCAGTGCGACAAGTTCATCACGTCGATCGCCTCGTACATGCGCACGAACCCGTCCTCCGACGCCGTAGCCTGCCAGTTGACCAGTCCGTCAGCCTCTCTCAGCCTCATCAAGCAGCCACAACAGCCAGCCACAACAGCCAGCCACCCACCAGTCGCAGGCCCAAGTGCCTTGGAGCAAACTTGACGTCGTGCACCGACTCGCGCGCGTCCACCAGCTGCGCCTGGTTCCGCCAGCCCTCCTTGACTCCAGCCGCATGCAACGCCGCAGGCCCCGAGCCGTTGGCGGCCGCTCCAGACGCCGGCGGAGACGCTGCAGGTCCGCTGGCGCCTCCTCCTGCCCCGCCAGTCGCTGGAGCAGCTGCGCCACCGCCGCCGCTGTGCAGGTACACGCCCTGGTCCTCCCAGACCGAGACGGTGCGGTCGAAGGAGCAGCTCGCGAGGATCTGCCCGAACTCCGGATGGGCCCACGCGACCTTCCAGACGCTCGCCTGGTGCGCGTTCCACTCGTGCTCGAGCCGCCACTCGTCGCCGCGCTCGGCCCAGACCTTGATGCGCCGGTCCGAGCTGCACGTGGCCAGCCGCTTGCCGTAAAAGTCGAAGCTCATGTCGTGGATAAAGTCCCCGTGCTGCGACGGGAACCGACGGAACACCCGCTGGAAAGGGAGAGGAGGACGGGGAGCTAGCGTCAGTCGCGCGCCCATATACAGGGAGGCAGCCCGGAGCAGTGGGGCGTCGAGAAGAGGAAGGCGCGCGGTCGGTTACCGTGGACATGACGGTCGTCTTCACCTCCTCGGCAATGAGCTCTTGGGCGGTGAAAATGAGCTCTTCGTTTGATTTGGAAACTATCCTATCGTTTTAGACGGGGTATATGACATGACCAGCACCGAAACCACTTCAATGCGTCTGCGACGTGTGCCACGAGAATCCTCGCTCTCACGGTCGTTTGTGGGCCTTGCAGACGCCTTGGGCTCGTCCTGCAGTAGTATGACGACCACGCGACGACATTCGCGGACTGCTTGTGCCTCCTGCCACTCTACCCGCTCAATCAAGCAGAAGCGGTCGATCCGTCGGCTGCTCCGTCCAGCGCGTCGGGCAGCGCGCCTGTGCCAATCCCCGCGAGCGCGCGCAGCTTGGCGAGCCCGACGAGCAGCTGCCGCAGCCCCTTCCAGGCCTCCTTGACCGTGTTCTCGCGCGTCTCCTCGTCGTCCAGCAGCTGCAATGACCCGTTGTGCTTGTTGACCGCCACGCTGGAGCGGCGGAGCCGGACGGACCCCGAGCCGAACCGACCTGAGCTCAGCGCCGCGACGCGTCCGTTATTGCCCGGACCAGCCGCTGCTTCTCCACTCTGCCCCTCAGCGTCCTTGTCCAGCTCTCGCTCTCGCTCTCGCTCAGCAACATCGACAGCGCTCGCTGCAGTCGCAAGTCGCTCGAGGAAGAGCGCGTGCGCCGCCTCGAGCTGCGCCACGTCCTGGCTCGACAGACTGCCGGCAGTGGACGAGCTCAGGTACAGTACTTGTCGAGGCTGCGACGTCGACGGCGAGGTACCCGCGCGCGAGAAGGCTTCTGTCTGGATGTCGTTGCTCTTGCCCACGTGGCGCAGCTGGTCCATCAGCGCGCGGCTCGGCTGCTCGTAGACGCGCCACGAACGCACGAGCAGGTCGAGACTCAGCCGCGCATTGGCCGCCACCTTGAAGCTCTCGGCCGCCGCGTCCTCCATCTCCACGAGGCCGGCCAGCGGCTCGCGCGCCAGTAGCGGGAAGCTTGCGGCTGCAACGCGCTGACATAGTCGCTCCTTGACCGCTGCGAGTGGCGGTGTTGACGGGTTGTACGAGGCTGGACGTCCGATAGGAGACTTCTTCGCAGCGCTCGTCACTGCAGGAGACTCGGTCGCCAGCAGCCGGCGGAAGACGATGCTAAGCTCGTCGGCGCTGAACACGACGTTGGCCTTCTGCAGCACGACCGCGACCGTCTCGAGCGGCAGCACGCGGTCGAACTGCGCCAGCTCGTCGCCGTCCAGCGCGCGGCAGACCTCGCGCAACTCCTCCATGCGGTGGAGGACATAGCGGCGCCACTCGTGCAGCGCCAGCACGAGGAACGCGCCGGCGTCCACCACGTCGCCGCTCGCGTGGGCCGTCGCGGCTTCTGCCAGCAGTCGGGAGCGCATGCGCTGCGTCTGGTCGGCGCTGCGCTTGACGAACGCGATGGCGAGGATCTTGTCGGCCGCGTCCACTGACATCCAGTCGCTGGGCCACCTCCACGACTCGGTGACGCGGCTCCAAGCAGGCAAAGTCCCACCAGCGCTGTCAGACTCCGAGCCTGAGGAGTGCTCGGTATCAGGCGACTGGTCTCGCACGGGCTCAAAGTTCGGGTCGAGTAGCGCGAACCGGTGCAGGCCGCAGCGCAGGATGGCCTGGACGAACGCGACGGCCTCGTTCTGCCCCAGCAGTCGGTCGTTCGCTCCGTCATCGCCTTCTCCGGTCGAGTCGCTGCCTGGAAGCGGCGGCAGGGCGTCCATGCAGCAGACGTAGCCGAACAACCACGCGAGAGGGTGGCCTCCTGCCTCAGCAGCCTCATCTCCAAGACTCCTGCTGATGGCCGCGCGACACGTGACGAACACGTCGTGGAGGAGCTTCTCGGCCTCCCAGCGCGTGCCGAACTTGTCGACGAAGAAGTCGTAGACGAGCTCGAGCAGCACGGACCGTGGCGCCGGGCCGATGCCGCCGTTGACGCTGGCCAGGCAGCGAGACAGCGAGTCGAGCGTGTGCTGAGCGGTGGAGCTCGTGACAGCGCTGCTGACGCTGCTGAGCTCGACCAGCAGTGTTGGGACGCGGTGCGACGTCAGCGACGCGCGGAAGACCTGCGAGATGATGGCCAGCAGCCATGGCAGCGGCCGTATGGAGTTGCGTGAGCGGTAGGGAGTCGGGGACGCGAGGGAGCGAGAACCGCAGAGCACTCGACCGTAGTCGCGGTGCATCAACGTGCGCATGGCCAGCGGCGCACCGAACTCGCGCTGCAGGTGCTGGCGGAAGGCCAACTGCACGCGCTTGACGCACAGCTTCTGCTTGACCGTGTCCATCAGCAGCTCGACGCTGTTGGGCAACTAGGCAGAGTACGTGAGTCCATGACATAGTGAAGCACCGACAATGCCAAGAGGGACGTACGTGGACTTGTCGCGCAGGCGGACGCTGTCGACGAGCGCCTGGAGCGCCTTCTCGATGCCGAAGATGTGCTTGGAGCTGACCGCTTCGCCCGTGACCTCGCGCTTGACAAGCTTGACGAGCTGTAGGTACTCGACGAGTCTGTGGAACGACGAGAGCAGTCGCATGCCGTCCGAGTGCGCGGCGTTCCCTCCTGCGCCGTCGGAGCCCAAGAGCACGGACGAGATCTCGAACACGAGCGCGTCCGTCACGCTGCGCGTCCACAATGGCAGCGCCGCCACGACGGCCGAGAGCTCGAGGCGGAGGATCGTGAAGAGCTTCTCGACGAGGAAGGCGGCGCGCGAGCTCGCGGACACGGCCGTGAGCATGGGCGACGACGAGTGCGCGAGCGACTTGTGCAGGCCGCTGGCGAGCCGCGCGAGACACGCCGCTGGGCTCTCGAGCCGCATGCAGGTCGAGAAGAACTGGTTGGCCTCGGCCGCGTCCATGAAGGCGTCGAAGGTGACGACGCCGTGGCCACGGGCGTAGGCGTTGCGGAAGAGCGTGGCCACCACGAACGCCGGCGTCTCGTCGTTCAGCGTGCGCACCATGACGCGGAACTGCTCCATGTCCATGGTGGCGCCAGTATTGACGGTGGAGGTGATGCCACCGGTCGAGAGCGAGCTCATGTCGCCGTTCGTCACGGACGACGTGGCCGTCTGGAACATGAGGCGGATAGCGGCGCGGCGGTGCGCCTGCTCCTCCTTGTACTCGAGCATCATGAGCTCGACCCAGAGGTGCGCGTCGATGAACTGCTGCGGCTCGCTCTCCTCGTCGCTGTCCGCGTCACCCGATGCTGTGGCTGTCGTCTCGTGCGTCACGTGCCGTCGACGTGGCTTCTTCCTGGCGAACGGGCCAGTGGCGACGCCCATCTGCTCGGGCGTGAGGAACACCGCCGGCCGCTCGTCGTCCGGCACATTCGTGACGACGTACTCCATCATCTTCTTGTCGAGTGCGTCTCGCTCCGCCTCAGTGGCTCGCGCGAGCACGATGCTCGTGGCCAGGGATGCGTGGTACGGAGAGACCCAGATGGTCTTGGGCACTATCGACCGAGGCTTGGTCGACACGGAGGTAGGGGACGACGACGGAGAGCCGAAGAGGTGGTCGAACTCGCGCGCGAACGAGTGGTAGGCGACCTTGTCACGCAGCGGACCCCAGCTGAGCCTGCCGCCGACCAGCACGTCCAGCAGCTGGTAGCAGTAGAGCATGAAGACGAGCTCGTCCTCGCCGAACTTCTCGTCCAGCAGCGACAGGAAGAGCTTGGCCTCCAGGTACCCCTGCTGCACGAGCGCCTTGACGCCGTAGTACAGGCACCAGCGCTCCTCATCCGCCAGCATCTGCCGCTGCTCGGCCGACAGCGCCGACCGCAGGACGTGGCCGTCGTCTTCGCTCTCCAGATCTCCTTCACCAGGCTCGGAGCTGTCACCAGACGTCTTGATCGCTGGCGTCTCGACGGCGTTGACGCCGTATTCCGCCTCGAGCTTCTCGTCTCGGATGGGGCGCCAGGGAGAGAACCACGCGTAGACGAACTCTGGCATGCGAATCCGCGACGGGAAGGCGCCGCCGCTTCGTCTGCACATGGTGTCGTCCACCTGCTTGGCGAACAGGATCGCGCGCATGCAGCTGAAGGTCCACGCCGGCTCGCGCTGCGGCCGTCGCCCGCGCAGGTTGGGCAGCAGGATGCGGAAGTTTAGGCACTGGATGCGCTTGCGCCTAATCTGCAGCTGACTCGAGCCGCTGCTGGATGTGTCCGCACTTCCGTCACCTCTACTCGCGTCTTCACCGTTCACTGCCAATGTGCGAGTCGAGTTCTCGGTGACGCCGCCCCTGGCCGACATGGCGCGCAGCTCTTGCTTGCAGCGGACGCACACGACGGATGAGTTGCGTCGCCCAGTCTTACGCAAGTCGGACCTTGGGCCTCCGTCTTGGATGCCCACGACGCGGTCAGTGTCGTCAGTGGATGTCTCCGGTCCAGCCGCCGCCTCGTCCTCCTCGTCCTCCTCGTCCTCGGCCGCGCGCTTGCGCATCTCCTCCTCCTTGGCCTCGCGCAGCTCCTGCGCCGCCAGCAGGTCGCTCTGCTGCTCCATGAGCCGCGAGATCGTCTCATCCTTGGTGCCCAGCAAGACGTCCAGCTGCGCCATGTCGTCCCTGAACTTCTCGCGTTCGAGCGTCAGCGCGTCCACCTGCGCGCTCAGCTGCTGGTTCAGCTCCACCAGCGGCCGCAGCCGCGCGACCTGCTCGCAACTCTGCTCGTACTTCTGCTCCAGCTTGGCGTAGCTCTCGCGCAGCTCGACGGCCTTGACCTTCTCCGTGTCCTCGCGCATCTGCCGGAAGATGGCGTTCAGCGTCTTCATCGTGTCGCCCATCTTGGCCACCTGGTCCTTGGACTCGACTACGCGCTGCTCCAAGTCGCCTTTGCTCGCCTCGAACCCAGCCGTCAGCTGCTGGATCTCGGCCTCGTACGTCGCCTTGAGCTCCCGCGCGTTCTGCTCATGCACGTCGTCCGTCCGCCGGATGTCCGCGCGCAGCCGCTCCAGGTCGTCCAGCGCCTCGTTGAGTCGCCCCCATTGCGCCGCGTGCAGTTTCTCGAGCCGGAAGAAGGCCTGCGCGTACTGGATGCGCGCCTTGCGCAGCGCCACGCCCTGCTCGAGGAAGGACACGGTGAGCATGGCCTCGAGCTCGCCCAGTACCACGTCGGCCCACTTCTGCTCGAAGAAGAGCCGCACGAGCGCCTTGTGGTCCGCCGCCACCGCCTCCTCTGCGTCCGGGCATGCTGCGCTGACCGCGTACTTGTCGGCCACGCGGGTCTGGATGGCCACGACGTCGCGGTCGACCATGGCGAGCCGGTCGCTGCACTCGACGTCCCGGTCGTGCTTGCGGGTGGCGAACTGCAGCGCGGCTTCGTAGCAGCGCTGCAGATCCAGCAGATCCGCGCGCCGCGACGGCCGCTGGACGCCGCCGAGGCCTCCGCCGCCGGCGTTGCCCTTGGAGCGCTCCTCTGATCCGGGGAGGAAGAGCCACGTCTTGTTGCGGCTCTGCACGGCGTGGTAGCAGCTCTCGGCCATGCGCTCGAGCGTGTAGAAGTGCGAGATAGCGCCGCCGTCGTCACCCTCGGGCTTGTTGTTGGGCTCTGGCGTCTGTCGGAGTCGGTGCGTGCACGTCGTAGGGAACGTCCCGGTACTCGACGATCTGGGGAGGGAACCGGTCGACTGCGCCAGCTCCATGCGCGGCAGCAGCGCCTTGCGCGTCTTCGGCTCTCGGAACGCTGGCCCAAGAGAGGTGGCAGGCTGTGGAGATTGCAATCGCGCCGTGCTGCTGCTGTTGTTGTGGCCTGCGTCGACGCCTTGGAGTGCCGTGGGGGAGCGGAAGAGTACGCCCTTGTGCAGCGACTCGCCCTTCTGGTCCAGCAGGAACTGCCGCACGTCGAACTCGCGCGCGACCGCGTGACCAGAAGGCGGAGCAGTCGCCTGCGTCGAGTCGAAACGGAGGTCCACGCTGCCCATGGACGTGAGCGGCCGCAGAGGTGCATCGTCGGCTCGCCGAGGTCCGCCCCGCGCCGTCGCCTTGCTGTGAGGAAGCACGTGCCCGTCCATTGCGCTGTTCAACACCGTCGCCAGCGCTGTCAGGCTCTGCGTCAGCAGCCAGCAAGCGGTGCGGCGAGGCTATTAATTGTTCAACAACCGCCTGGTCGACTCCGGCGGTTGGAACTGACTGTCAAGCACAAGGTGAGAACGTCCACGACATGAGAGACGCAAGCAGGGGGCGGGTCTGACCTGGGCAAGTGTTTCTCATTCTTTTGTGCTGGCTGCCCTCGGTGCTCGCCTGGAACATGAACGCGTCCTGCTCTGGCCTGCTCATTCGGAGCAAGAGCACGTTGGTCTGAGTGGAGCGAGACCGTGACGAGCGGAGAAGGCGAACTTACGTGTGGGTCGCGCATGGTTGTATAGCCAGCCTCGCGGTCGCTGGCTGCCCCCGCTTCGAGGCCCGTCGAGGCTGCTTACACCTCCGAGTCGATGAGGATCCACTTGATCCGGCGGAAGCACTTCCGCACGATCTCCTCGAGCTCACCGTAGCGGCCGCTATACATGAGCAGGTTGTGCATGAGGCGGAGGCGGTCGCCGACGAGGCGTAGGCGCTTCTTGATGAGGTGCAGCTGGGACGTGCCCAGGCCCGACGGGATCAGGTTGTCCACCACCGTGCGGAACACATAGCCATCCAGCGGGTCCGTCAGCGACACACGCAGGCGGAGCTCCTCCGGCGCGTTGTCCCCGAGCTCCTTTAGCTTGTCCTGGTAGCTCTCGAGCAGTGCCGACACCTTCTCCCACGCCACCTCCTGGCCAGGGAGCGGCGCAAGGCGCGAGGCGCGCGCGTACTCCTCGTGGTACTTCTCGCGGTCGACGACGCGCAGGATCATGTTGAACAGCGCGAGCTGCAGCGCGATGTTGTCGCCGGGCTTGTGGTGGAACTCCTTGAGCAGGCTCGGGAGCATCCAGAAGATGCCCATGGCCTCCGACGGGTCGTCGCGGCACTCCCACACGAGCTTGGCGACCGATACGTCCACCGCGAGCTTGTACTCGGGCGTCACGAGGCCGAAGTGCGCCATCCACTCGACCGACTTGGACAGGTACGCCGTGCCCTGCATCGTCGCCGTCGCGTCGTCCGAGCCACTCATGTAGTCGTTCAACGGGTGCGACACGATGCGCTGCATGGTGTCACTGTCGATGTTAGGCGAGAGCAGGCGCTGGATCGCGATCGTCGGGTACAGCGACTTGCGGCCACTGACGTCGGGCAGCAGGCCGCGCATGAGGAACTGGATGCGCGACCACGACAGGCCGGCGAAGAGCAGATTGCCCTGCCGGTCGAGCCCGCGGCGACCGGCGCGACCGGCCATCTGCTGGACCATCAGCGACGTCAGCGTGTCGTTCGGCGTGTCCTCAAGGAAGCAGCACGTCCGGAATGGCATGTTGACGCCGTACGCGAGCGAGTCGTCCGAGAAGACGACTGCGAGGCGACCGGCCTGCGCCAGCGCCTGCACGACGCGCAGGTAAGCTGCCGGCAGGTTCTGGTTGTAGATGCCGATGCCGCGGCGCAGCGAGCGCACGAGAGCGTGGCCGTCGTCCGAGTCCTCCGAGAGCTCGCGGCGCAGCTGCCACTTGATCTCCTTGAACTCGGTCGCCGTCAGCCGCGACCCGACCGGCGTGAGCACGAAGTCGGGGTGCGGCGCGTAGATGTCCGGCGGCGGCTTCTCCTCGAAGGCTTGGGACTCGCGCTCGTCCTCCTCCTTGCCCTTGGCCTTTACCTTGGCCTCGCGCTTCTTGATGGCCGACTGGTTCTTCTCCCACTCGGCGTACTCGAGCTGCACCTTGTCGCGGAAGCCCGGGTACCGCGCGATCTCGGCAGCCTCGACGTCCGCGAGCAGCTGGTTGAAGAGCTGGCGACAGCGCACCGAGTCGAGCTGGAACGCGATGGCGGGCGTCAGGCTCTTGCCGCCTAGCTGGTTCACGAGCTCGTACACGTCCACCGAGCTCTTGGGGTTCGGGTCCTTCTCGTCGTGCAGCTCGACGACAACCTCGCGGAGACTCGCCGGCGGCGCGAAGAAGTCCAGGATGTTCTGCGTCGCCTTGGGCTCCTTCACCGCCAGGGCCTCGAGACGCTTCTTGATCTTCTCCTCGTACGCCTTGGACTCCATGAGCGTGATGCGATGCGTGCGTTTGCCAAGGTCCACCTCGTAGTCGCCCTCGTCGTCCTCCTCGCCCTTCTTGGACTTGCTACTCTTCTTCTTTGTGTCCTTCTTCTTTTTGTCCTTCTTCTCGGCAGCAGCCTTGACCTCGCCTTCCTCCTCATCGTCGAGCGCGAAGAACGTGTGGGGGTCCACGTCGTGGATCAGCTCCGTCGGGTAGAACTGCTCCATGGCCTTCCAGAGCGCGAACGTGTCGCGAGGAGTGAACGCCAGGTCACCGGCGTCGAACCCGTCAGTCGTCAGATACTCGAGCGTAACGCCGGCGCACGGGTGCAGCGCGACGAGCTCCTTCTTGACGCTCGCGTCCTCCTGCTCTTCCTGGCGCCAGATCAGGCGCTGCAGATTGATGAAGCGGCCCTTGTACTCGAGCAGGTGCACCTCGCGCGGGTGGTGCAGCTCCCACCAGCTCTTGAGCTTGGCGGCGTTGCCGATGGTCGCCGACAGCGCCAGGAACGGGCACGTGACGGCCTTGATGATGCGCTCGAGCGCGGCGCCTTCAGGCCCGTTCAGATCGTGCACCTCGTCGTAGACGGCGTACTGGAAGTCGTAGCCAATGTCGATGAGCGTCGACTCGACCGCGCGCGGGGTGCCGACGGCGATGCGGAAGCCCGTGGGCAGGAAGACCGTGCCCTCCGTGATGAGTGCGACGGCGCCCTTGACCATGACTTGGAAGAGCGCGGCGACCTGCCAGGCCAGCGGGTCCGTGGGCACGATGAACAGCACCTTGCCGCCCACGACCGAGACGTAGGAGGAGAGCACCGTCTTGCCGCTGCTCGTGGGAGCGCAGACGATGACCGAGTGGCTCTGGTCGATGTGCGACAGCACGGTGCGCTGCCAGTCGTCCAGGATGAACTTGTTCATGTGGTGCATGTTGAGCGGCGGCAGGCGGTCCGACATGTCGGTCAGCTGGAAGTCGATGAGGTCGCGGCCGGCGAGGAAGTCGTTGACGCTCTTGACGTACTTGCGGTACTTCTTGTGGATGGCGTTCAGCTCACCCTGCAGCTTGGCGTCCTCCTCCTCGTCCATCTTGCGCTGCAGCTTGTCCACCTTCTTTCTGGCGTCGCCCGACCGGTCCTTGGTCAGCTTGGTGCGCTGGATCTCCCACAGCGTGTCCACGGCGTCGATGAACTCCTTCTTCTTGACAAAGTCGCGCAGGATCTCGTACAGCTGCTTGAGGCGGCCCGTGGGCGTCACCATCTTCATCTTGAGCAGGTTGTTCGACTTCTTGACGTTCGCCAGCTTCTCCTCGTCCACGCGGCTCTGCTTCTCCAGCTTGTCCTTGGCCAGCTGCATGCGGATCAGGTCCGCCTTCTTCAGCTTGCCGCCGCCCTTCTTCTCCTTCTCCTCCTTCTCCTCCTTGTTGCCGCCCTTCTTGCCGCTCTTGCGGGTCTTGTCGGTCGCTGAGGGGGCCGGCGGGGGCGTCGCCGCGTCGCTCGTCGCAGCCGCAGCGCTAGCAGTAGCAGCATTCGCCGCCGCGCTGGCCGCCGCCGCGTCGCTCTGCTGCTCCTCCGGCCACAGGTTGCGCGGGTTGAACGGGTTCGTGGGCGCCAGGTCGCGCAGGATGACCGGCATGCGGTCCGGCCACACCTTCTGCCAGTTCACGTCGAACATCTCGGACGACTTCTTGTCCCCCATGCTTGCTGCCGCCTGTCTAGTATGCTGCTGTCGCGTAGTGGCGGCCTCCCTTTCTTCTGATCCTTTCTCCTTGCTTCTTGTCCTGGAAGCTCTGGAAGTCCGAGTGCGCGCGGCCTTTCTCGCGACGGTACGCCTGCCTGTTTCGCGGGTGCTGTTGCTTCCTGTTCGGTCGGCGCTTGGATACGGCGGCGAAGGGAAAGTGCTCTGCCACCACCCAAGCCTGCGACACAGCGAGAGGCACAAGTTCAGCACCTGCATTAACTTTTGTATGCATACAGTTAGTAGTAATGTGTGATATAAGGAATCATCATTAAACTACGGCGACGATTCAAACTCTATAATATGATCATTACTTGTATGGTATAAGCCGCCTTATCCCGAATTGTACCAGGAATAACGACGTGGGGTCCCGCAACACTACCTCTACAACACGATAGCTATCGGATTTGTGTCTGACTCGTTTTCTGAATCCAGCAACTTCTCTTCTGGCAGCCAATCAACGTGTCCCTCCGTTGGCGAGTCACCTGTCACGCGTTGGCATCCGTTCTCACAGGTCCAAAAGCAGCTGATCCATGGCCGAGTGTTGGTCTCATTGCCAGAACCGGAGGCAATCGTCTGCCAAAACACGGTGCGACCCGCCACCAGAGGTCGATGGCTCGCTCGCATTCACGCTCCTTCACCGAGAAGCGCCGCCATGGTGCGTCCGTGGACGGCTAGCGGCCTCGGAGACCTCGCTACAGCCCGTCTGGACTAACTCGATGCTGTGATGACGCACACAGAACCGCCTGCTGTCGCTGGGACGCGCGCGGCTGCCTGGCTCGGCCGCTCTTGGCGTCGCGGCGGCGGTCGCAGGCCTGGCAGCTGGCCAGTCGTCATCTGCGCGCGCCGAGGCGCCGGCCGCCGCCCCACTAGCGCGCAAGGAGGGCGACGACGGCTGGTACCCGAACGCCATCACCAAGCACTGGCACTTCTACCGCGGCAAGATGAACCCGGCGTCGGCCAAGTCGCTCAAGCTGTTCAAGTGCGCCGAGACGCCCATCGCCGACGAGATCGCCGGCTACCTCGGCGTCGAGCTCAACGACATGACGGGTGTGATGCAGGTCCGTTGCTAGCTCGCACTAGGCGGCTTGCTGACTCTATGTGTCTCCTGCCAGTCCGCAACTTTGCCGACGGCGAGACGAGCGTCAACGTGGTGGAGAACGTGCGCGGCAAGCGCGTCTACATCGTCTCCTCCACGACCAACGTCGACAGGTGCGTGGCCTATAGAACGCCTACTAACACTCCTGATCGGTGCTGACGAGTGACGTGCCTCTTGGCCAGACTCATGGAGCTGCTGCTGTCCATCTCGGCCATGCGCCGCGCGTCCGCCAAGCGCATCACGGCTGTCATCCCGTTCTACGGCTACTCGCGCCAGGACCGCATGCACAAGGGGCGCGAGCCCATCGCCGCCGCGGTAAGTCCACCTCCTTCGTCTGTAACACCACCATAGCGGGTTGTGTAGTCGCTCTGACATTTGTGGACCACGCAGGACATTGCGCGGATGCTCGAGGTCATGGGCGTGGACCACGTCGTGACCGTGGACCTCCACAGTACGCAGGTCGAGGGCTTCTTCAAGCCAACCATCCCGGTGAGTGGCTGCGTTGGCGGGTATGACGGAAGCGGACTGACCTGACCGCAATGATGCAACGCAACGGCAGGTGGACAACTTGCAGGCGTTCCCCGTTGGCGCCGTGTACTTCTCGGAGATGGAGGTGGAGAAGCCCGTGGTGGTGGCGCCACACTCGTCGGCCGTGAACCGCGCCGTCATGTTCCGCGACACGCTGTCCCGCTCGCGCGACGAGTTCGTGCCCATCGCGTTCGTGATCCGCAAGCACCACATTGACAGCAGCCGGCCAGGCGAGCTCGTGGGCGACGTGGCCGGCATGGACTGCCTCGTGGTGGACAACCTCGTGGACACGGGCTCGACGCTCGTCAAGACGGCCAAGGTGCTCAAGAGCCAGGGCGCCCGCAGCGTCACGGCCTTCTGCGTGCACGGCCGCTTCTCCAAGGGGGTGCGTGCGTGCTCTGTTTGCGCGGCTGTGTGTTATGCTGTATGCATGGCCAGTCTCTGATGTTGATGATGGCGACGACGCAGGCGATGCGGCGCATCCAGGAGTGCGAGGAGCTGGACAAGCTGGTGACGACCAACACGATCCCCGTGGACCCCGAGCTGCGCGCGGCGTGCCCCAAGGTGACGACGCTGTCGGTCGCGCCCTTCATCGCCGAGGTCATCTCGTGCATCCACACCAAGAGCTCCATCATCCAGGTGTCCAAGACCAAGTATTGAGCCCAAGTCGGGGTGGTATGCGGGAGGATACAGGATAAGCGAGAGCACGCGTGCGATTCGTTGAAAGTGGCGAGTAAACATGCATTTCAACCAATCACGAGGCTTTAAATCTGTTTCCGGAACCTCGATCCGATCACCAAGCTGACAATAAAGCTGGAAGCTGGAAGGAAGGTTGGGAGGCGAGCACCATGATGAGCGACGAGAAGAAGGCGCAGGACCTCGAGTTCATCGACGTGGAGGCCGGCGACGGCCCGGGGCCCTCGGCCGCTGCGTCCTCCGGCGTCAAGGCGGCTGCCAGCAAGCGCGGCGAGGACGGCGAGGCCCTGTACGTTGGCTGAACGTTGATCCATTTGATGGTGGACTGGAAGTTGTGGCTAACATCCGAGGCAGACTGTCGTCCATGAGCAAGGTGGTGACGAACGCCAAGCACCCGGTGGCAGCCTTCTTCCACTTGCTGTTCAAGGCGCTGGCGCTGGCCATGTACCTCTTTGGCGGGCTCTTCGTCGAGAGCTTCGTCTTCGTCTTTGTCGTCTGCATTTTGCTGCTCGCCTTTGACTTTTGGGCCGTTAAGGTCCGTCTTCCCCGTCTGTTGCTGGTATGCTGGCTTAATGGGAGGCCTGAGCGTTGTCTCTTGACCGACAGAACGTGACGGGGCGGCTGCTCGTGGGTCTGCGCTGGTGGAACCGCATCAACGAGGACGGCACGAGCGAGTGGGTCTTCGAGTCGCTCGAGGACCTGACGGAGATCGACGCGCTGGACGCACGCGTCTTCTGGGCCGGGCTGTACGGCGCGCCGCTGCTCTGGGTGCTGCTGCTGGTCGTCGCGCTGCTCAAGTTCAACGTGCAGTGGGCGCTCATCGTGGTGGTGGCCGTCACGCTCAGCGCCGCCAACATCATCGGCTACACCAAGTGCAAGAAGGACGCCAAGCAGCGCATGCAGGCGCTCATGTCGCGCGGCGCGCTGGGCGTCGCGGCGCTCGGCGGCGGAGGATCGTCGCTCATGTCCACGATCGGCGGACTGGCGCTCAGCGGCGTCGCCAGCGCCACGAGCGGCGGCAGGAGCGGTATGCGCAAGCAGGCGGTGCCTACGAGCGAGCCCGTGTGAGGTCACAGAGTGACGACCGTGAGTGCGTGGAAGGGCATTGCGGCAACACCAACAGAATCCAAAGTGCATGTTCCCGCTGGCTGGCTACGTCCCCTCTCTCCTGGCCGACTCTCTTCTCGTCAGAGCGGAGAGCAATGCTCGTCATGAGCGGACTGCATTGAGAGAACCTCGGTGTCCTAGCCGCCTCTGCTGCCATCGCGCCTCGGCTGGCATCCGCCGCGTTGCGGTGACTGCCGTGCCTCGACTGCCGTGCCTACTGGGTGGGCTCTGCGATGAGGTCCTTCATCTGCTCGTTGAGCTGCGTGTAGAACTTGTGGTACTCGAAGATGTCGCCTTTGCCGCGGCGCACCTCGACCAGGTGCAGGCTGTCGGCCAGCATGTAGATCTGGATGACGACGCCCACGGCACCCTTGGGCGTCTGCAGCACGGCCTTGACCTTGGACGCGCTGTCCACGCTGATCTCGCAGTGCTGGGTCTCCAAATAGCCCGTGAGGCGGCTCATGATGCTCGCCGCCGGGATGGTCGACGTGAACTGCGTCGACCGCTTGACGCGCTTCTCGTCGTTGCTCTGGAACATGCGGTTGAGCGCCATGCCGCCGCACATATTGATCAGGTCGAACGCGTTCATCACCTTGAGCCCGCCGTCGCCCTTGGTCTTGTCCGAGTTGATCTCGTCCTGGTTCTCCAGGATCGCCGCGTCCAGGTCCGCTTGGCTCGGCTTGAGGCTCATGGCGCCGGCGTCCGGGGCGGGTGAAGCGTTCGAAGCAGGGACCGCAGCCGTCGACGTCGCAACCGATGCCGCAGCAAGCGGCGCGCCGGTCGAGTTGACGTACCAGTCGTCCTGCATGATTTCGGCGAGCGAGATGCGCGTGGCCGGGTCCGGCACCAGGATGCGGTTGAGCAGCGCCTTGACGCGCGGCGTGAACCAGCTCGGGTACGAGAACTCGGCCTTCTGGATCTTGCGGAAGAGCGCCGACATGGTGGGTTCGTCGAACGGCAGAAAGCCCGCCAGCAGCACGTACAGGATGACGCCCATGGACCACACGTCGGCCGCACGCCCGTCGTAGCCCTTGTCCGCCAGCACCTCGGGCGCCACGTAGTTGGGCGTGCCGCACGTCGTGTGCAGCAGCGACGCGCGTGAGCTCTCGGGGCCGTCCGGACCGCCGCCCTCGTACAAAGCCGACAGGCCAAAGTCAGAGATCTTGAGGTCTCCATTCTCGTCCAGCAGCAGGTTCTCTGCCAAGTGTCGAGGGTTAGTATAGTTGACGGCCGACCAGGTTCGTAAGGACGCCAACTTTACCAGGCTTGAGGTCGCGGTGGCACACGCCGCTCTGGTGGCAGTACAGCACGCCGTCCACCAGCTGCCGGAAGTAGAAGCGCGCCGTGTCCTCGCTGAACCTGCTCATTTGCGTCACACCTGTCGGGTCAGCGTACTCTTGATCGCCTGGTTATGCGGGTGTTAGACCGGGGACGACGCACCGGCCCTCGCTGACGATCTTGTCGAACAGCTCGCCGCCCGTGATGAGCTCCAGGACAATGAAGATCTGCGTGCGCGCCACGTGTAAGCCCCAGTATCTGTCGGCCCTCCATGCCGAAGGGACGCTCCTCACCTTGGTGCGGCTGGCGAGCACCTCCTTGAGCACGACGACGTGCTTGTGGCGCACCATCTTCATGATGGAGATCTCCTTCTTGATCTGCGCGCCCATGTTCTGCTTCTGGATCTTCTCCTTGTCCAGCACCTTGATGGCCACGCGCTCGTCCGTCTCCGTGTTCACCGCATACTTGACCCTGTTCGTCGTGGGGTCGGCTCCCCCCTATCAGTCCCCAGCTTTGACAACCGGACAGCCACCCCGCTCGCTCACGTACTTGCCAAACGTGCCCTCGCCCAGCGTCTTGCCGATCTCGTACTTGCCTGCAGCACAAACCAGTCCGTCAGCCCCGTCGGCTTTTCCTTCCCTTTCCCCTCCCGCCGTCGCCACTAGCCGGGGAAAGAGACGCCGCCGCCGCCGCCACCGCCACCGCTACTGCAGTCCACGCACCGACTTTCTTGACCATCGCGTCGCGTCGCGTCGCTAGTGCTTGGTCGGCGTCCTGGGTGGCGTCCCTGCAAGTGGCGGTCTCTTCCCCGCTTGGTTGGTGTGTTGCGGTTCGTTTCCGCAAGTGCGGCCTCAACTACTGGCGTTTACTATGGGGTGTTTCGCTTTCTTCTCCCCAGTTCTTCTTCTTCACTATGGCAGCCACAACGTGAACGATCCAAGTGTGACCAACCCGATGATGCCTGGATCTAAACCCCATAACAGGATAACCCTTTATCCGATAACACCTCTGAGGCTACAATGTATGCATTTACAAGGGTTAGCAACCACCCACTTTTAGCCAATCAGTCGACAGTCGACGAACGGGAAGGCACTTCCAGAAAGACCATCAAACGAGGACGCCAAGCAACATGAGCGACATGGAGGACGACGCGCCGCCTTTGCTGGTGCCTGCGGACCAGAGCGCCGCCCCCACCGCCCCACCGACGCTCGCTCCAGTGCCGGTGACGATCCTGTCTGGCTTCCTCGGCGCGGGCAAGACGACGCTGCTCAACTACATCCTGACGGCGCAGCACGGGCGGCGCATCGCCGTGATCGAGAACGAGTTCGGCGAGCAGGTGGGCGTGGAGCGGCTGGTGGCACGCAGCGGGCGCGACGGGCGCGTGCTGGACGGCTTCTACGAACTCAGCAACGGCTGCATCTGCTGCTCGGTGCGCGACGACCTGGTCAACACGCTGGAGCGGCTGCTGGAGGTGCGCGACCGCTTCGACTACGTGCTGGTGGAGACCACGGGCATGGCCGACCCGGGCCGCGTTGCCGCCGCCTTCTGGGTGGACGCCGAGCTCGAGGGCCGGCTCTTCCTGGACGGCATCGTGACGCTCGTGGACGCGCCGAGGCTCGGCTTTCTGCTGGCGCACCCGGACTCAAAGCGCGAGGCCTTTGCGCAGCTCGCCTACGCCGACCGCGTGCTGCTCAACAAGAGCGACCTGCTGCCCGACGAGGCCGGGAGACGAGCCGTCGAGCGCCAGGTGGCCTCCGTCAACGGGCTCGCCGCGCTCTCGTGGACGCATCGCGCGCGCGTCGACCTGGGCAGCGTGCTCGACATCCGCGCCTTCTCCTCGGACCGCGCGGCCGCCGTCGAGCAGCAGGTGCAGCGCCTGGTGCAGGCGAGCGAGGCACACGCGGCTGACTGCAGCCAGTGCAACTCTATGGAGGGGCCACACGAGCACTCGCACGGGGACCAGGCAGCGCACACTGGCGGCATGCAGACGACGTGCGTGACCATCCGCCGCGGGCCACTGGACAAGGAGAAACTCGAGCGGTTCCTCGGCGAGCTGCTGTGGGACCGCGAGCGCGCCGAGGCGAGCGCCGAGAGGGGCGCCGAGCGTCGACAGCTGCTGTTCCGCGTCAAGGGCGTGCTGTCCGTGGCCGGCGAGCGCAACAAGTTCATCCTGCAGGCCGTGCACGAGCTCTTCGAGGTGTACGAGTCGGACGAAGTGTGGCCCGCCGCTGAGGAGAGGACGTCGCGCGTCGTCTTCATCGGGCTGCACCTGGAGAAGCAGCAGCTGCAAGTGCAGATGGAGGCCTGCGTCCGAGCCGAGAGGTGAAGGGCCCGCGCACAGACAGCTGCGGGTTGCATTCGCGCTATACAGGGACCATTTGCCGCCAAAGATCTTGCGCAAGCCCGCATCTAACCAGAGGCGGGGGTCGGAGAGCTGATCGCTGACATTGACGGACAAGCGTTTCACTGGCAGGCAACTGATGGGGTAGCGTCGCTTGGGCAAAGCGTCGCCGCGAGGAGAGCACCCATACTGGCAAGAGCAAGCTTCCTCCCCAGTGCCGCTTGCTTGCTGCCTTCAAGCGGGTCTCACGACTGGCTTACGATGGACAAGCCGCCGCTGCGCAAGACGAGCGCGACGGCGGACGCGTCCGGGCCCGCGAGCGGCAGCTTCTCGCAGCGCGCGATCCAGCAGCTCAAGCTCGGCTCGGCCTTCGACCCGCACTCGCGCGGCGTGCAGCTGTGGAACCACCTGCTGCTGCTCGCCTTCCTGCTCGAGATGTCCCTGCTGCCGTTCGCCGCCGCCTTCTCCAATGACGGAAGCCAGCGCGGCGTCGATCTCCTGCTGGGCGGCGAGTCACACCTGTCCAGCGCCTTGTACGCGGCCGAGGCGCTCTTCCTGCTCGACTTCTACGTGCGCCTCAACACGGGCTACTACGCGGACGGCAACCTGCACCGCGACAAGCGCCAGGCGCGCCGCAACTACGTGCTCTCGCTCGGGTTCTTTCTCGACGTGGCGGCCGCCATGCCGCTCGCCCTAGCACTCGGACAGACCGATACGCACTGGGCCCTCCTCGAGCTGCACAAGCTGGCGCGCGCGTGGCGCCTGCCGCGCTACCTGGCCGGCCTGGACGACCTGTACGCCCAGCGCTTCATGCTGCTCAAGCTGCTCAAGGTGGCGGTGGCCACGGCCTTCGTCGCGCACGTGTTTGCATGCGCCAAGTTCGCGCTGGCCGGGTCCGCGCCGGACGCGCCGCTCGCCTACGCCAAGGCGCTGTACTGGAGCCTGGGGCTCATCACGGGCGAGCTGGAGGGCTCGCTGCCCGCGCGCAACGACGAGCTCGGGTTCACCATCGCCGTGGCCTTCGCCGGCTACGCGCTGTTCGTGTACCTGTGCGCGACGTTCTTCGTGCTGTCCAAGTCGGAGAGCGACCGCGCGGTGGTGGCGCAGGCGCGCATCAACCAGCTGCGGCATCTGCTGTCGTTCCACCACGTGCCCGAGGGCCTGCAGGACGAGGCGGTCGAGTACATCCAGCGGCACTACACGGACGCCGAGTCGAGCGACCGCGGCGTCGTCGAGCGGCTGTGCCCGTCCATCACCAAGGACATCCAGGTGCAGCTGCTGCAGGGCATGATGGCGCGCATCCCGCTCTTCCGCGGCTGCAACGAGCAGTTCATCGTGGCGCTCACCAGTCTGCTCGAGCTCACGGCCTACGCGGCGCGCGTGCGGCTCTTCAGCGCCGGCGACCGCGGCGACTACATGTACGTCGTCAACTCGGGCATCCTGCACATCCTCGTGGGCGGCGACAAGGTGCGCGAGCTGCGCAAGGGCGACTTCTTCGGCGAGGTGTCCGTCTTCTCGGCGCGCGCGCGCACGGCCAGCGTCGTCACGGCCTCCTACTGCACTCTCTACCGGCTCTCGCGCTTCCACATCGAGCGCGTGCTCGAGGGCTACCCGGACTACGCGGCGCTCATCGCTGTCATGATCGACGAGATCGTCAACCAGCGCCAGGCTGCACTGGCGCAGGGCAAGTCGGCGGCCGCGGGGGCGGGGGATGACTCGGACTTCATGCTCACGACGCTGTACCAACTGTCGACCAAGCCGGTGGCCCCCAGGAAGCGGCGCCAGTCGCTGCTGCAGCCGAGGCGCCAGAAGACCAACAAGCCGTCGCTGCACCGCAGCAAGTCGTCGCAGAACCTGTCGGTCTCCCGACGCGAGGCCGAGTGGGACGACCCGAGCCAAGGTACCAGCGATATCCGCACGGCAGTTCGAGCCCCGCAGTCCGTGGCCGGGTCGCCGCGCAAGCGGTTGGTGCGCAGCATGTCGATGCGCGCGCGTCGGATCTCCAGCGGACTGTGGGGGCTCACTGGGGGAGGAGCGAGTCGCGGGGACGCGCTTGTGGGTTCGTCCGAACTGCTGAGCGTCCCGGGAGGGCGAGGTTTGGACGGACGAAGAGGCCCCGCGGTCCCGCAGGCGGCCATCCGTGGCTTCTACGACAACCTCACGCAGCTCATGCACGGGCAGGCGCAGCGCCAGGGAGACGGACCCGCCGTGGCGCTCAAGCGGCTGCTGATGCGCCGAGGCATCGACCGCGCGTCCGCGCTGCGCAAGTGGTGGCTACTGGCGCTGCAGCTGCACCTGCTCGCCAACTGGGTCGTCGTCCCGCTGCTGCTCGCGCTGCCGTCGCTCGACGCGCTGAGCGGAGCGGTCGTGGCGCTGTACGTTGTGTTGGACCTCGCGCTGCTGGCGGACGCGTACCTGAGCCTTCACCTGTCGTTCACGACTGCCGACCAGGAGAAGGTGCTCGACCCGCTGCAGACGGCGGCCTTCTACGCCTCGCACGGCCTCGTCGCGGACCTGCTCTGCGCCTTCCCCTTCGAGATCGTGCTGGCCTTCACCCACGTTCCCAGACGAGCGCTGCTGCGGCTGCCGCGACTGCTGCGCGTGTGGCGCATCGGCGGCCACGTGGACGAGGCTGGGCGATCGTTCGGCGCCGGCAACGCGTGCAAGCTGGCGCTGGGCGTGGTGGTCTACCTGCTGGCGTTCCACCTGGTCGCGTGCGTGCACGCGGGCATCTCGACGAGCGACAGCGGCGTGGGCTCAGCGCTGGGCTTCGACCCGGGGTTTACAGGAGGCGCCGCGGGTAGGGCGTCGGCCGGCGAGCAGTACGCCTGGTCGCTGTACTTCGCGGCGGCCACGATCACGACGCTCGGCAAGTACGCTCAGCCAAGCGGCGCGGCGCACTACGCGGCGACGCTCGCGCTCATGCTGGGCGGCTTCTTCGCGACGGCCGTGGCGGCCGACAGCGTGCGCAAGCGGCTGACGCTGTCGGCGCTCGAGCAGAAGGAGTTCCTGGTGCGCCGCGCGCGCATCCAGGCCTTCCTGCGCAGCCAGGCGTTCCCGGCAGTGGTGCACCAGCGCGTGACGGCCTTCCTGGACTTCTGGTGGTTCTCGCACCGCGGCGCGCTCGCCGGCGAGCTGCTGGGCGAGCTGCCCGACACGCTCAAGCGGCCCGTGCTCCGCAGCATGTGCCAGCCGGCGCTGCAGACGCTGTCGCTGCTCACGGGCGTGCGCGAGGTGCTGGACGGGCTCGAGCGCGCGTTCGTGGATAACGTGCGCTTCATCCTGTACGGCCATGGCGAGGTCGTGTACCGGCAGGGTGAGTACGCGAGCGGGCTCTTCTTCCTGCTGCAGGGTGAGGTCTTCGTCATCGCGGACGGCGCCGTGCCGCGCGCGCTCGTCACGGGCGGCTTCATCGGCTCGGCCGCGCTGCACCTGAGCGAGACGTCCGTGAGCTACGCCGAGCGCGTGACAGCGCGCAGCGGCTGCGTCATGGCCTTCCTCTCGCGCGAGCACCTGGACGAGATGCACGCGGTCTTCCCGACGCTGTCGATGGCGCTCAAGGCGCTCGAGAAGCGGCTGCAGGCGTCCAAGCTCACCAAGGCCGAGGAGGCGACCGCGGTCTCAGGCTCGGCGGGGGCCCGCACCGCCTCGCTGCGGCTGGTCGAGTCGCGGGAAGCCCGGCTACTGCGGCGCCTCGGCCTCGACGACCTCGTGTTCGACCCAGACGAGACACTCGCGGGCGTCTGGAAGGCCTGGACGCTCTTCCTCATCGTGGTTCAGGCCTTCAAAGTCATCATGGACATCGGCTTCCGCGTGGCGCCGGAGGACCAGGCGGCGGCCGACGGCATCCTCGTGCTGTTCGAGTTCTTCTTCGCGCTCGACATGTACGTAGGCTCGCGCCTCGGGTACTACGAGTACGGCAGCAAGGTCATGGACTGCCGCCGCATCCGCGCGCGCTACCTGCGATCGCCCCGCTTCGCGCTAGACGCGGCCGCGCTGCTGCCGCTGTTCGTCGCCAACTGGTTCGCGCCGCAGCGCCAGGACCTCGTCAACGTCAACAAGCTGCTGCGCCTCGCGCGCCTGCCGAGCGTCTTTCGCCGCCTCGAGGAGAAGCACCTGAACGCCACGCTGGCGTTGCGGCTCTTCAAGCTGCTGCTCTACTGCGTGCTGCTCTCGCACCTGCTCGGCTGCATCTGGTTCCGCTTCGGGTTCGCCAGTCCGGGAGCCGACCGGCCGTGGCAGCCGCCCGCTTCCTTAGCCTCCGCCACACGCAGAGTGCAGTACCTCGCGTCGCTCTTCTGGTCCTTCGGCGTGCTCTCGGGCTCGAACCTGGCCGCGGTCCCCGAGACGCCGCGGCAGTGCGTCTTCACGGTGGCCGTGCTGTTCGCGGGCGTCGCCATCTTCTCGTTCGTCGTGGGCCACCTGTCGGACGTGGCCGAGCTCGTGAGCGCCGACACGCGCGAGTTCAACGCCAAGCTGAGCTCTCTGCGCCGCCTGCTGCGCCACTTCGAGCTGCCGCCGCCGCTCGAGGGCAAGCTCAAGACGCACTACCTGTTCCAGCGGTACCACACCATCACGCAGGAGCACGTGCTCGAGCGGTGCCTGCCGCCGTCGCTGCTGACCGAGATCCGCCTGGTGCACCTGCAGCCGATGATCAGCAAGGTGGCCTTCCTCGCGGGCATGGAGAGCTCGGTGACCCGCATGCTGGTCGCGCAGTTCAGCCAGATGGTCGTCGTCAAGGACCAGGTCGTCTTCCGCTACGGCGAGGAGGGCAGCGACATGTTCTTCATCTTCACGGGCATCGTCGAGATCTTCGTGCCGGCCGAGACGCTGCGCCGCCGGAGATCCAGCGAGCTCAAGCTGCAGGCGCTCACGTCGACCGACTCGCTGGCGTTCCACTCGTTCTTCCCCGCGACGGACTCCTCCAGGCCGCACGCCGTGGCCATGATGAAGAAGGTGAACGAGCTCACGGCCGGCGGCTACTTCGGCGAGGTCTCGCTGTTCACGAGCAACCCGCGCAGTGCGCACGCGCGCTCCAAGACGTCGTGCGTGCTGTACAAGCTGTCGCGGCGCTCGCTCGAGCTCGTCTTCGACCGGTACCCCGAGTGGAAGAAGAAGGTCGTCAAGGTCGTCAACATCCAGCAGGAGCAGCAGCACCTCAAGAACCTGTACATGCAGGAGCAGCAGGAGACCTCGGCCGCGCAGGCGACCGCTGCAGCCGCGGATGACAGCGCGCAGCCGCTCTCGAGCCGCGTCAAGAGCTTCGCCGAGAACCTGGCCGGGTCGCCGTCCTCTCGCCGCCGCCGCTCGACCCAAGTCTCCTCCTCGGCCGCGTCGCCCTCCAGGTCGTTCGCGGGGCTGCCCAAGCTGCCGGCGCCGGCGAGCAGCAAGTCGATGCGGCTGAACCCGGCGGCGCAGGAGTCGCCGCTGTGGATCGACCGCCTGCTGCAGTGCACCGAGGCGCAGAGCGCGTTCCACCTGCTGTGGCTCAAGGTCGTGTGCGTCGCGACCGTCACCATGGCAGTCGCAATCCCCTACCGCAACGCGTTCGACGACCTGGAGCGGCTTACGGCGCTGCCGCTGGCCGAGCGCGCCGTCGAGGTCGTCTGCGAGCTGCTCTTCGCGTGGGACATCTGGATCAACTGGAATATGAAGGACAGCGCGCACTCGATGGAGCTGTACGAGCGCCCGTTTAGCAAGGCCTACAAGACGCGCCGCGTCTGGGTCGACGCGCTCGCCGCCTTCCCCGTGGACCACTTCCTGGCCGACCTGTACGCCTCGCCGGCGCTGCGCATCAACCGCTGCGCCAAGCTGCTCAACCTGCCGCACTACATGAGCGAGATCAGCCGCGGCAGCGTCGCCTACGAGCGCACGCGGCTCTGGACCATCGCCGTGATCTGGCTCGTGCTCATGCACTGGTGCGCCTGCGCCTACTTCGCCGTCGCGTTGTCCTCCTCATCGTCCTCGTCGTCCTCGTCGTCGTGGGACGGCTGGGCACCTCCGAGCGATGTCATGACCGCCGACGACCTGCCAGTCGCCGTTCAGGCCCGTCGCTTCCTTCGCAGCCTCTTCTTCGCCGTCGCCGTGCTCTTCAAGCGCGGCAAGCTGTTCACTCCCGAGGCGGGCCACGAGCTCTTCTTCTCGATCGTAACGGCGCTCGCCGGCTTCTTGCTGCTCGCCTTCCTCGTGAGCGAGGTCGCCAACCTGTACGCGTCCTTCATTAGCAACGAGGTGGACTTCCGCGCGACGCACGTGGCCGTGGACCAGTACCTGCGGCGCTGGCGCATCGGCCCGCGGCTGCAAAAGCGCTGCCACGCCTTCCTCTCGTCGCTCTGGAGCTCGCACCGCGGCGTCGACTACCGCGCCATCCTGGACGACATGCCGCTTGTGCTGCGCGCCGAGTCGGTGCTGCACATGGCCGACAAGCCGCTCGCGGCCTTCTGCAGCAGCGTCTTCCGCCCGTTCGCCACGCCGCACCCGCAGGACCGCGACGTGGACGCGCTCATGCGCGCCATCGCGCAGCAGCTGACCTACCAGGGGTACCCGCGGGACGAGAGCGTCGTGATGGAAGGCAGCGTGACCACCGAGATGTACTTCGTCGCCAGGGGGTCGCTGCTCGCCTATGTGAAGAGCAGAGCGACGGCCCGGTCGTCGACAGCGGACCGTGTGGATTCCCGTTTTGTGCTGAGCTCGTTCGCGGCCGGGGACTACTTCGGGGAGGAGGGGCTGCTTGGGTACTCGGTGGCGGCTGCGACGGTGCGCACTGTTCGAGCGTGCGACCTGCTGGCGCTGAGCTCCGAGGCGCTGCTGCAGGTGCTGCTGTCGCTGCCGCTCTTCCACGCGGCGCTGGGCGTGGCTGTGGCCTCGTACCGCGACGTGAGCCGGCAGTTGCGCGAGCAGGCGGTCGCGCCGAGCGACTGGGGAGACGTGCTGCTCGAGACGCTGGAGAGGCAGAAGGCGCTCTGGACGGCCGAGCGCGCGCAGCAGACGCTCGAGACGGACGCGGACGAGGCGGCGGCCGGCGAGGACGCGTGGAAGGTCTCGGGCGTCAGGGACGGCTACCGCCTCGGGCTCATGGCGCTCGCGACGCCCAGGGACTGCCTGCAGGCCTTCGACCGGCTCGTGCGCGTCTTCGTGGCGAGAGGCACGCAGAGCGACCGCGTGGCGTCCGCGCACAGCTCGGCCTGGCACTTCCCCGACAGCCTTCCCTTCATGACGGCCACGGCCTCGCTCGGCCCGCCGCTAGGCCTGTCCGCGACCGAGGCGTCCGACACGAGTCTCAGCATCCCGCGCGCTCAGAGGAGGCCGGCGAGGCAGACGCGGGAAGTATAGCGTGCGGGCGAGGACGGGGAGACGGCGGCTATCGACGGGCCGAGACGGGTCTCTACGGCCGACAGCGACGACACCAGGCGGCCAGGCGTGGAGAGAATTCCACCCACCAGATGAGCCAAACGTGAGTAGAGCTCCGGACTGCAAGCCGATCTTGAAGCAAGCATAATCCGTTGCACCGGTGGCCGGTCGTTGGTCGCCATTGAACTTTGAAGCCACATGGACAAGTGAGTGGCGCTGGATTCCTTCACCGCGAAAGCTGAAGCGGCCGTGACTGATCCGGTGGACGGACTGATCCCCGGTCGCCGCACACTTTGCACCACGCGCCATTAGCACTTGTCGAGTGTCGTCGTTGCATCAGCCCCCGGCGGCAGCTGGATGAAGTTGAACTTGTCGGTGATAATCACGAGATCTAGCCAGGAAGTGAGCTCACCAGCATCGGGTGACTGGTAGACCAGGATGACGGCTGGACCGGCATTGAGACGATCCCCAACGCTCGACGCCCAAGTGAAGCCAAGCAGCGCAAAGGACCTGTCAGTAGGGACAACGCTCGCAGTTGACGGTTCCGTCCCGCGACCGCGCTCAGCCAATCTGCACCATATCTAGCGCCATGGGATCGCGTCCTCCTGCTATCCGCCATGCCTCCACCTCATTCTCCAACTCGCCACCTCCAGCCCAGTTGCTCCTCCATCGAGCCTGCCTGCCGTCCAGCATGCGCGTGCTGGGTCTGCCGCTACTGGCGGCCGCCTTCGTGTCTTCATTGGCGTCCACTTCGGCGGCGCCTTCGAGCTCGAACTCGAGCTCGACGGCGCCGACGCTGTGCTTCCCGCCCGACTTCCTCTTCGCCGCGGCGTCGTCGGCGTACCAGGTCGAGGGCGCCTTCAACGAGTCGGGCAAGACGATGAGCATCTGGGACGACTTCTGCCGCGAAGACAACGGCGTGCCGTGCGCCAACGTCGGCACCGACTTCTTCCACCGGTACCAGTCGGACGTGGCGCTGCTGGCGGCCGACGGGCTCGGCGGCTTCCGCTTCTCGGTGGCCTGGACGCGCGCCATGACCTGGAACGCCACGTCCGGGCACCTGGAACCCAACGCCGAGGGGTTGGCCTTCTACCACCGCCTGGTGGACGAGCTGCTGGTCAACGGCATCGAGCCCGTCATGACGCTGTACCACTGGGACCTGCCGCTCGAGCTGCAGCAGCAGCTGGACCCGCCCGGGTGGCTCAACGCCGGCATGGCCGAGCACTTCAGCGAGTACGCGACGCTCATGTTCCGCGAGTTCGGCCGCAAGGTCAAGCTCTGGACCACGTTCAATGAGCCGGCGTCGCACCTGCTCACGGGCTTCGCGTTCGGCTACGGCCCGCCGCAGCTCGGCAACTCGGACACCAACGCGTACACCGCTGCGCACAACATGCTGCTGGCTCACGCGGCCGCGGTTGACACCTTCCGGGCCTTGCGTGACCGTGATCAAGACTCGGAGTCGGCCCCAGTAGTGGCGAGGGACGCACGCATCGGTATCGTGCTCAACTCGGACTGGGGCGTCCCTCTCGACCCGACGTCGGCGGCGGATGTAGCAGCGGCCGAGCGCAAGAACCAGTTCTTCCTCGGCTGGCTGCTCAGCCCCATCACTACAGGCGACTACCCGGCCGTCATGCGCGAGCGCGTCGGCGACCGGCTGCCGAGCTTCACGGACGCGCAGCGCGCGCAGGTGCTCGGCTCGTACGACCTGCTCATGCTCAACTACTACACGTCGTACTCGACGACGGACTGCGACTCGACCACGGCCACGACCAACTGCTTGGCGCTCACGCTCGGCTGGGAGACGGACCTGGGCGTCGACGGGGCCCAAGCCGCGGCCGGCGCGCGTTTGGCGTCCGGCAGCATCGCCGACCCGACGAGCTGCTCGACCAGCTCGGGGTACCCCACGGGGTACCTGGACGCCATCAGCTTCCTGTCGAGCCACGACCCGAGCGCGGACGTGCTGCTGACCGAGAACGGCTGGTGCGGCAACGAGACGATCGACAATCAGGACCAGCTCTGGTACTACCGCACGCATCTGGAGCAGGTGCACCGCGCCGTGTTCGAGCGCGGCATCAACGTGATTGGGTACACGGTCTGGTCCTTCATGGACGACTTCGAGTGGACGAGCTACGCGCCGCGCTTCGGCATGTACCACGTCAACTGGACGGCCACCACCGGAGACGTCGACGAGTTCTCGGTGCACGACTGGGAGCTCGCGCGCACGCCGCGAACGGCCGCCAAGTGGTACGCGCAGGTCGCGCAGACCGGGTGCCTGCAGGTCGAGGACGAGGACCTGCAGTACCTGAGCTGAGGGCGAGGCGAGGGGCCTAGGCTAGGAGGCGGGGGTGCGGCGGCCACGTCGATACCGCCGGTAGTCGACGGGTGTTTAGCTGTGACGGTTTGGCTGTGGCTCTGGATCGGTTTGCGTGTCCGATGATGGGAGGTCCTCTGCTGACCACCTTCAGAACGGAGCATCCCCTTGTTTTAGTGACATTGCGAAGCAAGTCAATTGGTGGGTGTAACGGTCGTTCATTTGTTTTCACTATACTTTGTTGCGGCTCGCGTCCAGCGTAATCTTCTTCAGAAAGCCACTAATGTCATTATTACCAGGTCGTAGCCCACGTTGAACAGCGCAAAGTCACGCGGCTCGGTCTCAGCTGCTTCGTTCGGCCCTGAAGCTCTCCACGCCCAAGCAGCACCGCGCCAGTCGCGCTTTATCCCCCTCCCTCCCCTCCAGTCGCGCCCCAAGCCTCGTTGAATCCCATGGCGACCTCCTCCTCGGCCCCCGCGACTCGGTCGCCGCCGCAGGACAGCGTGGCGCTCAAGATCGCGCTCGGAGGCTTCGCCAACACGCTGGCGACGGCCGTGACCAACCCGATCGACGTGGTCAAGGTGCGGCTGCAGCTGCAGTCGCTGGCGGTGCCCGCGGCGGCGGCGGCACCCGCCGAGACGCGCTACACTGGCTTCGCGCACGGGCTGCGGACGCTGGCGAGGGAGGAGGGCGTGGGCGGGCTCATGAAGGGCTGGCAGGCCTCCTTCCTGCGCGAGTTCTGCTACTCGGGCGTGCGCTTCGGCATGTACGACGTGGTCAAGGAGGTCTACGAGGACAAGGTCTTCCACCTCTCGGCAGGCGAGCGCGCCACGGCTCCGCTGCACGTCAAGATCCTGGCGGGAGCGACCACCGGAGGCGTCGGCTCGGCCATCATGAACCCCATGGACCTCGTCAAGACGCGCATGCAGGCGGACCGCACGGGGCTGCGCTACGGCAACAGCTTCTGGTTCGCGTGCAAGGACATCTACCGGCAGGAGGGGCTCATCCAGGGCTTCTACCGAGGCGTGGGGCCCACGACGTACCGCGCCATGCTGCTCACGGCCGCGCAGCTGCCCAGCTACGACCAGATGAAGTACGCGCTGCTCACGCACACGTCGCTCGAGGAGGGCTTCACCGTCCACATGACGTGCAGCATGTTCGCGGGTCTGACGGCGGCCACGGCCTCGTCGCCCTTCGACGTCATGAAGACCAAGATCATGGCCGAGAGCACCGCCGGCGGCGCCAACGTCATGGGCAAGGTCTTCCTGCAGGTGATGCGCACGGAAGGCGTGCGCGGCTTCTTCAAGGGCTGGCTGCCCAACTGGTTCCGCCTCGGACCGCACACCATCATCTCGCTCATGGTGTACGAGGAGCTGCGCGCCAAGATGGGGCTGCCGCCGGTTTGAGCGGATGCTGAGCAGTGTGCTAGGCTAGGAGAGGCGGAGAACGCAGCAGCAGCGTGCTCGTGACAAGAGGCATCGCGAGCGCATGCTCTTTAAGCAGATCGCACGATCGAAAACCATTCACAATGCATTGCAGCCCATACGCCCGTACTCCAACAGCTCGCCTACACCCCTGACCTTGATACTCTACACTGGACGCAGCCCCATCTTGGCGCGCAGCTCCTCGTACACCATGAGCGAGATGATGGTGTGCGGTCCGAGGCGGAACCAGTTGGGCAGCCAGCCCTTGAAGAAGCCGCGCACGCCCTCGGTGCGCAGTACCTGCATGAAGACCTTGCCCATGACGTTGGACGACTGGAAGTGCTCGGCCGAGGCCGCCGTCTTGGAGCACTCGTTCATGATCTTGGTCTTCATGACGTCCAGCGGCGAGGACGCCGTGGCGGCCATCAGCCCCGCGAACATGCTGCACGTGATGTGGACCGTGAAGCCCTCCTCTAGCGACGTGTGCGCCAGCAGCGTCTCCTTCATGTGGTCGTAGCTGGGCAGCTGCGCGGCCGTGAGCACCATGGCTCGCGTTGTAGTAGGCCCGACACCGCGGTAGAAGCCCTTGACGAGGCCGTCGTGGTTGTAAATGTCCTTGCACGCGAACCAGAAGCTGTTGCCGTAGCGTAGCCCCGTGCGGTCCGCCTGCATGCGCACCTTGACGAGGTCCATGGGGTTCATGATGGCCGAGCCGACGCCGCCAGTGGTGGCGCCGGCGATGAGCTTAATGTACAGCGGCGTGGCCACGCGCTCGCCCGCCGACAGCTGGAAGACCTTGTCCTCATAGACTTCCTTGACCACGTCGTACATGCCGAAGCGGATGCCCGAGTAGCAGTACTCGCGCAGGAAGGAGGCCTGCCAGCCCTTCATGAGCCCGCGAGCCCCCTCCTCCTTGACGAGCGTGCGCAGTCCATGGCCGAAGCCCGTGTAGCGCGTCTGCGCCGTCGGCGGGTGCGCCGCGTTGGGCTCGAGCGACTGCAGCTGCAGCCGCACCTTGACCACGTCCACGGGGTTGGTCACGCACGCCGAGATGGTGTTGGCGCAGCCGCCCAGGATGACCTTGAGCCCGACCGACTCCTGCAGGTGCGCGTGCTTCTCGGCGACGGCCTCGACGCCCCCGAGGTGGTGCGGCAGCTCGGTCACTTGCGGCGACAGCGACATGGCGGGCCCTTGGTTGAGCTGGGCTGCAGGGCTGGAGGGCTGGCTGGTGCTGCTGCTTGGGCGATAAATACAGGAGTGAGCGACAGAGAAGCGCGGCCGGCTGCCACGCATGTGCGAAGGCGGCGCGTTCTTCTCCTCCGCACGATGCCACTCACTTGGCTTCAGTATGGAAAGAGTGACGTGCGACTGTGGCGGGGAGCTCCGCGACCCTTGGTCGGAAAACCGACCACACCCGCGGAAGGTTCCCTCGGTTTTAGAACGGATCAGGGTTTCAAAATGTTGCCTAGATTTGCGAAAGAGGCAATTTTTCACTGACTATCGGAATGACTTCTCAATGAAGTGGTTCGGATAGTCACTAAACAGGGGGTGTACCTACTTCAAGTTACGAAAAACCTCAAATGCTGCTTGAAGTGAGGTGTATCCTGTACCGTAAAACCTGTGTTGTATCCGACAGATTGTTATTTCCGACAAGACCAGCCAGCCAATGGCAGCGTCCCATTCTAAACAGCAGAAAATTGATGTTATTTCCGACATTTCGAACAATTGACTGGTCCTCGAACGCTAAA
>JAADXY010000100.1:0-49784 GCA_023338065.1 Phytopythium montanum
CGGCCAGCAGCATGGGCGACAGCATCTCGTCCGACACGACGTCCGCGCGCAGCATGACGGCCAGGTGCTGCCTCTCCTGGTCCAGAGAGCTGGCGTCCATATACGCGAGCTCCGAGTCCGCGAACATTGCGGGAGTGTCGAGCGCCGGCTCAGTGTCCAGTGCGAACTCGTCGTCGATCAACCGAATGCAATTCACATACATGCAGACACACACACGTACGCACTCGACCACTTAGAGCGACGCGTCCGACCGCTGCGCCGCCGTCAGCCGCGCGTGGCCGCCACTCCCTCCCGTTGGCGACAGCGGCGGCAGACTCACACGCACTTCCATCGCCTCCCGCGTCACGAACTCGAGCATCGGCGCGCTGCGACTCACTGCCGAGTGCATGCACGCGGCCTGGAGGAAGATGTTGAGCGCCTCCTGTCGATGTTTGGCCTGTTGCATACAACAATCAAGACATTTAGACCCATGACCACCTCATCAGTGACCCGAGACAGCTACGCACCACTCCGTCTCGGGTGCTGGGCATGATCGTCCGTGGCGGCAGCGGCGGTAGCGTATCCAGCGGCACTCCGAGCGCCTCGAGCCGGTCGCACAGACCTCTGAACTCGCTGTAGCGGCGGTAGACGGCCCACTGGTACGGCCCGCCGTAGACCTGGATTTGGTAGACGCTGAAGGACAGCAGGCGGTCGATGGGCCGCGTCGGGACGTTGGCGTGCGCGTCCTTGTTGAGCAAGTGGCAGAGCTCGACGCGGACCGACCGGATGGGCTGCGACGCCAGGTCTTCCGCGCTCACGCCCGTCACCGTCGTGTCTTGAACGTTCTCCATGAACACGTTGAGTTCCGTGCGTTCATCGTCGTCGTCTTCGCCACTCTCATCTCCAGTCTGCCGCCACCGCCGTCTTCGCCTGCGTCGGCCATTGCGAGCCTCCTCTTGGTTCTTCTCGAGGTTCAGCAGCAGGTACCGAGTCGCCGACAAGTCGACTCGCGCAGAGTCGACGGCCACACGGAAGTTGTTGGCACTGACCGCGTTGTCGCACTCGATCGTATACGTTCTCGCAGATGTCGAAGCCGCGGAGGAGCCGCCCAGGGCGGTCGAGCCACCGCTTGTAGCGGACGACTGCCCGATCTTGAGCACCGAGCCGTCGACTGCCACGTCCAGACGGGAATCCAGAGCAACCTCCCAGAGCTTCTGACCGGTCGACGCGTTCAGACAGATGATCCGCTTGTCCGTCAGCATGACGAGGCCGCGGTGCGGTCGCATGCCGTAGTCCACGTGGAACACGTAGCTGGGGTGGAGCATAGTGAAAGTGAGATGTTAGTGGGTGGGTTTTTGGGTGATTGATGAAGTGGAACGTACTCGTCCGTCTCGTCCAGACTCGTGAGCAGCAGCACCGCATACCCTCGAGCCTCTCGCTGTCAACAACCCAAGTCAATCAGTCAGTCAGTCAGTCGTCTTCGGTGTATGGTCTTCTACTGTGACCCACATACCTCGGAGTAGGAGACCACGACGCCGTCCGAACTATCCAGAGCATTCCGTCAGTCTCAGTTCAACCCCAATACCCATACAAGAACGCAGTCAACGTACCAGATCCGCCGTGGCAGTCGGAAGCGCGTGGCTCCATCCAGCGCGTCGCGTTCGCTCGCTCCGTCCAACTGCTCGGCGCTCGACTTGGCTCCTCTGGATAAACTCGTCAGCAAGTCCAGGAACCCCGCAGTTGGCTTGACTATCAGCCCCGCAAACCCCTTGCCGATGCCGACGACGAAGCCTCCAGCTCCCGCCTGCTCTGCTCCTCGCACTGGGGCGGCCACAACGCCCTTGATACCGTCCCAGACGCCGCCCACGAGTCCTCGACCGCCTTCCGCGATCGCATCGCCCAAGTCGTTGACCTTGTTGGTCTGTCTTCGAGTCGACTGGCGCTGCCGTTGTGCGCTGTACTGCTCGTCCATGGCCAGCAGCGCGATGCCCTTGCCGAGCGTCTCGGTGATCTTGCCGGTCGCGTGGAAGATGCCGACGGCTGTGTTGCGAAGGAGCGACTTGGAGCCCATGGTCATGCCCGTGCGCAGGTTCTCGATCCTTAGACCCTTCTCGTCCTCGAGCAGCATCTGCGCTGGAGTGTAGAAGAAGTCCTTGACGCCAGTGCCGAGGGTGCTAACTAGCCCCACTGGGTTGCCCAGGAAGTCGACCGACCCGACAATGTTGTACCAGGACCGCAAGCCGTGGTGGATGTAGTGCTGCATGGCGTAGAAGGCCAGCGTGTGCGTCGTCTCGAGCAGGTTCTCGACGTAGAACTCGGGCACGCGGATCGGCGCCTGGTCCAGGTTGGACACGAGCGCCGCTGCCGCTCCGATCACCGTACTGAGCGCCGACGACATGTCCGGCGACAGCTATAGCAGCAAGACAACACAGTCACTGTTAGTGTGAGGATCAAGGCGGGTCATGGAGGTGTCGAACGTACCAGGGACAGCAGGAGAGAGCGGTCCGCGGTGCTTGTGAACGTCACGTTGACCTTGATCGGGCACAGCAGCAGCCAGCGCAGCAGGACCTTCATGTTGCCGCCTCGACGAGCTGATCCGCTGTTGACCGTGTCGTCCAGTAGCCGCGTGGGTGTCGACCACTCCTTCTCAAGCAGTCGGAGCGCCAGACTCGACCCGAACGCGTCTCCTCTTGCGGATTGTATGCTGTCTCCAGTCGACTGGCGTCTGGAAGTTGATGGAGTGGAGGAGGATGTGGCGGACCAGTCGATGCCGTAGAAGACTTGAGCGAGAGCTACCAGCGTCGCGTCCTCGAGCTTGATCTCGAGCTCCTGTAGCTGGCCGAAGATGTACTCGAACTGCATCACGTTGGGCTGTTGCTGACTGACCACAGCCATGAGCTGGAACGTCGGGAGCAGCATGGCGTCTCCCCCGTCTCCCCCGTCTCCTTGACTCGCTCCTTGCCCTCCACCGCCTTCAGCTTGTAGCTGAGCGTCGACAAGCCGCATGGGCCGAAGGAGAACCGGGTAGTTGGTGTCCAGGAGCTGGTTGTCGATCTGGAAGTGGCCCACGCGAGCGTTCACCACGTGTCGGCCGTCCGTGATGAGTCCGTAGCTGAGCTGGATGCCGGACGTCGCTCGCTGGTTGGACAGCGAGATGCACAGCACTTCCCTCGGTTGGTGATGCGCGCTGATCCCGCTGGTGGCGGTCCCCGCAGCGCTTGAAGCACTCGCAGCCGTCGAAGACCCGGTAGACGCTGTGGAACTGGACGGTGAAGGCGTGGAGGAGGACGCGTCGTCGACGATCGACACGCTGATGCGCGCGACTTCGAGCTGGCAGTAGAGCTTGATGTCCTCCTTCTTCCTCAAGGCGATCAGCGGGTTGATGAAGTCCCACTTGAGCGCGAGGCGCAGCTGGCCGATCATGTTGAACGACGACGGAGACGGCGACGAGCGAGCGGACGAGTGGACCAGCGGCTCGTATAGCGCGCAGATGCGTTCGTGGAACGCTGAGGCGCTCGCTGCGTCGCCTGTGGAGCTGTCGATGGCCCCGGCTTCGCTTGGGACAACGCCTGGCATTGTGGATGAAGGGAGAGGCACCCAGCACTCGGCTAGCAGCACGTCGAAGCGGGAATCCTGCTTGCTGTGGTCCAGGTGGTCCATCATGGCGTCGTCGCCGAAGAAGTAGAGGAACGGCACGATGCTCGACTCCTGCGACGACGACAGCCCGTGGTCCGACGTCTCATTGCGCAGGTAGACGCGGACGAGTACCTTGGCGTCGTCTTCTTGGTCACCCGCGTCCTTCTTCTTGAGCTGCTTCTCCTCCATGAACTCGACGCGGCGGTTCCATTCCGCGTCGAACATCCTCCGGTCGGCGTCTTGACTGGTAGACGACGACGACCGTCGCGATCGATCGCTTGTCAGGTTGTTGCTGCTGCTCCGAAGGAAGTGGCGTTGGGATGCCACGTCCGGTTGAAACAGGAACGACAGCGAGAAGGTGCCAGCAGCAGCGGACGTCTCGTCCGACGCGTCTTCTTCGCCGAACATCGCGCGTTGGATGGCGGCGAAGGACGACTCGCGCCGGAGATTGACGATCGACCGATGGTTGACGGCCACGACCGTGTCTCCGATGCGGATCTTGCCGCCGAAGAGCAGCGAGCCGCACGGACTGTCGCACAGCACGCCTTGGACGATCACGCGGCCGTTCTGGTAGACGAGGTCGAGGCCCAGCAGCCGACGACCTCGAGGGAACTCGTGGGTTCGAACTCGCTCGAGGTGGACGCTGTCCATTGCTCCATTCTCATCAAGTGATGAGACTGGAGGTGGGATTGGAGACGCTCCGTCCGTTGACTCGCCAGTCTGATGCGTCGATGAAGACGACGGAGTTGACTGCTTGGCGACGACAGAGAGAGCTGACCGCGTCGACTCCTGGTACGTCACGGTGCAGTACACCTTTGGCTCGTACTTGCGGGATGACGAGTGGACAGCGTTGCGCGCGAGTAGCGACGCTGGAATCTCCAAGTTGTGGACGCCGACGACCACCGCTGTCAGCCGCTTGTCGTCCCCCATCTCGTCGTACATGCCGTCGCTCACGGACTCTTCAGTTGTCACGGACGCGACTGAGCCTTGGTGTTGACTGCCGCCTCCACCACTCACGCTGGTGCCTTCGTTGCCGTCGGCGCTGTCGCTTCCTTGGCTGCTGCTCAGCTCCAAGTCTTCGATCGCGATTCGCGACAGTCCCGACGAGTGCTTACGCTCTGAACTAGCGGTCGTCGGATTGGCAGACGACGAAGGAGACGCTTCTCGGTTGTATCCGCGACCGCCACTTGAGCCTGTCGATGTGTCGACGGCTTCCTTCTCCAGTAGCAGCTTGAGCTGCGACTTGGACTGCACCAGCGCGTCGAGGCCCTTCTGGAGCTCGTAGAACGACAGCGCTTCGGTCGCCGCGGCTACCGGTTCAGCGCCGACTTCAGCACTATCACGAGCGCTCTTCCCACTCTTCTTGGCGCTTGGGATGGCATCTTCGGTCACGATGGTACTCACGAACTGCGACGACAACTCGAGCCGGATCACAGTCAACGGCGAGTCTCCACTCACGTCACTCACATCAGTCACCTCCGTCTTCTTTGCCTCCTTCTTGGCGACTGCAGGGGCCAGGAACTCGATCACATGCGGCTCCCGAGCGTCACTACTAGCGATAGTGAACGCCTGGATGGCGGCAGTCACGTAGTCTTGGAGCGGGACGCGCACTGTGGCGATCACGGACGAGCTAAACAGCAGTCGGTCCGGCTCACGGATCTCCACGAAGATCTCCGACTCCGTCGTCACTCCATCATCACCTTCCGAAGCCTCGTCGGGCACTGGAGCAGTCGAAGACGTCTGGATGAAGGCGCTGAGCACCGTGTTGGCGGTCGTAGTGGGCAGCCAGCGGGGGAAGACGACGTTGGACTGTGGCAGCATCTTGGAGCGGGTCTCACTACCTCCAGCCTTGAGCCAGAAGACCAGGAACGGCTGCGTTGATGCCCAGTCGGACGAGCGACCACCGTCACGAGCGACCAAGTGTTCGAGTCCAGTGGCTTCCACTAGCCGAATGGACAGTGCCAGGCCGGAGATGACCACTGGCGGCTTCTCCACTGGCGGTGGCGGCATTCGAAGCGGCTCGACGGCCTTGGTACTCGCTTGTTCGTCGTCCTCGTCTCCTTCCAGAGCGAACCGCACGCGCTTCTTCTTCATCAACCCCACGATCTCGTCCTCTTCTTTCTCCTTCACCTCTCGTTTGTCGACTGCTGCGTCGCTGGTGATGCGATCCCGAGGCTGCGAATGCACTGCGAGGACGTGCGCCAGCGTCGAGATGGAGTTGTTGAAGCTCTTCCAGCTCCGCAGCAACGTCGCTCGACGCCGACGCTTGTGCTCGCCGGATACGCCAGGCAACATGTCGGTGATCAGCAGCGTCTTGGACGTCTCGTCGAGCAACACTTCAGCCCACAGGCGCTTCTTGAGCTTCCCGTCCGAGATGTCGATCGTCGGCAGTCGATGCAGCTTCTTGAGCTGCACTTCGAACGCCGCGACGACCCGGCGAGTGTGCGCCACACTGTCCATCAGAATCGTCGCCGTGTTGATCTTGGCTGGAGTATGGCGACTGCGGCTGAGTCCGTCGGTCTTCCCTCGCCTCGACTTGCCAGACGCTGAGCTGTCCAGCAACCCGACGACTTGCTGCACTTGGATGACGACTGTAGGCGACGCGGCGAAGCGGTACGGCACGTAGTCGAGCGTGTGGAACGGCAGCACCGTCTCGCCGCCCTCATACCCGACCAGGACGTTGCCGCGGTCGTCCTTGGTGAACGTCTTCTGCCACACGACGAGCTCCAGGTTGTTGCACTCGTTCTTGACGCGGTACGGCACGAACCCCGTCTGCTTCTTGGCCACGGCCTTGACTTCAGCCTCGACGTCTGTATCGACAGCATTGCCATCACCGGATGTTGTGACGGAGACAGCGTCGGCTCCTTCCTCGAGGTAGATGAAGAACGACGGGTCGTGCAGCTCGACCACCACGTTCAGCTGCACGTCGTGAGCCAGCACGCGCTGCTGCTGCCTCCATCTCCGCTCGTCTTGGACGTCCTCGTCGCTCTCGTCGGCGTAGAACAGCTCGTCATCGCTCTCGTCATCGTCGTTCTCTTGGCTCTGCTCTCGACTGTCCGCCTCTATCTCCAGGTCGCCTCCACTCCCGCGACCACTTTCAAAGCACCGCGGCAAGTACGACGGCGCCGGTCGCGGGTTGGCCTTGACCCGCAGCACGAAGTTGCCGACCGACGAGAGCTCGAACGGCGCACTCCACTGTGAAGATCGTGATGAATTGAGGGCCGTGTCGCCTCCTCGAAGCACGAACTTGACCTGGACGCGGGGCGGCAGGCGGTAGTCGGTCCAGTGGAACACCTTGCTCTCTCTCGGCCCCAAGGCCAACACGTCTCGATCCCCCGCTCGCTCTTGGCGCAAGTGGATGTCGAACCGACTGGACGTGTTGACGAGGTAGAACCTTGGCACGAGCGTGACGACCCGAGAGCGGGAGAAGCGGGCCGGGCCTTGCTCCACCATGACGCCGAACTCGTACTGCTTCCTCGCCAGTCGGTCGTTGGAGCTGTCGTCGCTCCCGAACTCCGCGATGGTCGACAGGAGAGATCGCGACTCGCGAGACTTGCTCGTAGGCACCAAGATCTGACCGCGGACCCCGACAGCACTGATGTCGAACGGGTCCGACTGGACTTCACGCCCTGTAGGCGCCTTGATCCCGATCTTCATCTTGGACACGTGCTGCGTGCTCTCGCTAGAGTAGACGGACAGGGAGATGGCCGACTGCGCCGCGATTGCTTGGCCGTTGGACACTGGGAGAGGAGATGGCTTGCCTCCTGCCGGGTAGTTGGACGGGATGCGGAAGCCGTCGGCAGTGTAGAAGGCGAGCGACAGCGACGTGCGGTCGATCAGCCAGTACTCGGTGAAGACACGGCAGACTACGGGAGCCAAGGCGTTCAGCGCCGACGAACGCAGCTTGTCCAGCAGCGTCACCTCGACGCACACGGTCAGCTTGTTGCCTGGAGCGTACCCCATTGTACCCCCTCCCGAACTCTCGGGCATGCTCAGCTCAATGCGTTCGCAGAACGACGAGGAAGGACCCGCCGTGCCGTAGATGATGGCCTGCTTGGTCCATGGGGAGAACCGACGCAGACCGATCTCCGGGATCGCCAGGCTCAGCCCGACGGTCGTCGGCGACTGGGAGAGGTTGTCGTCAGTGCTGACATCATCGTCGCCTGCGTCTTCGCTCGCTAGCACCTCGAGCTCTGCGACGCACGCGGTGATGCCGGAGCTGACGCAACCCGCTGACCCGGAGAACGACGCCGAGTTCTTCTCCACCCAGACCACTTCATCCTCGGATTTCTGGACAGCACCACACATTAGAGGAGGTAGAACAGCAGCGAGCAGCCAGCAGACGGACTTACCATGCAGACCGTGCGGTATGAGAGCTCATACGGCACGAGGTTCTCGAGTTGGATGGGTGGCCGCAGCGTCACGAGCGTCTCATGCCGCTCCGACTTGCGTGCGGCCGTCAGGATCACTTGGAACGGAGGCAGCGGTGCGTTGAACGGCGGGGACGAGTCGGTCGCTGGCGCTCTGGGCTCAGCCAAAGGCGACGGCGTCGCGGTCGGCAGCTCGTCCCAGTAGAACGTCAGCGCCTTGCGCAGTTCGAGCGCTCCCGGCTGCTGCTTGTTGTTGTTGCGCTGGTGCCGGTGGTAGCCGAGGTAGCTCCGCGCCTGCTGCGCCTGCTGGCCAGTCATCGACCCGCCATACTTGCGGTTGTGATGGTGTCTCGACCGCAGTAGCGCTGCGATACGTAGTGGCTCGGACCGCTGTAGCTTGCCGTTTGCCAGCACTGGACGGAACGCGATCGTGCCTTGCTCCAGGAACTGGACAGGCACGTAATGAGCCACTCGTCCTCCCGGAGCGATCTCCTCGACGCGCTCGCCATTGTACACGACCTGGATCGGCACCGAGAAGTAGTTGGTGAGCTGGATCTTGCCGCGAAGACGCAGCACGAGCGTGCCCTGGTCCGCCACTGTCTCGCAGATAACGTCCTCTCCATGCCACGACTCGACCTTGTTGCGGCTGCTGCTCTCCAGGTGCAAGTAGCTACGGTTCGAGTATCCGATGGGCACTGGGATGGGCTTGGACGACGCCTGGATTCGCGAAATCGACTGCGGCTTGAGCCACAACAGTCGACGCAGCGGAGACGTCACACTTCCCGCTGGCGCTTCGTGCGCGATGATGTCCGTCGGCAGTCGCTGGCCGCTCTCGACGCGCATCCAACGCGTAGTAGGCGACGAAATGTCGTGCAGCATGGTCGACAGCCGCCGCCGGCTCCATGCGTGGCTGTTGAACGCCGCCGTCTCGCTCTGCGTGATCTCCTCGTTCGAGTCAGTCGTCGACGGCACTTCGCTCGGGATCTCGACAGACCCGCTGCCAGTTTCCCGTCTTGACGGTGACGGCGACACGCCACCACCGTGTGCTTGGCCTCCAGGGTTCTGCACTGACGACGTCGGGTGCGTCGCCACTAGGAACGGGATGCCCGACTGGTTGTCCACGTAAATGAACGGTCCAAGGCGCTTGGTCGCCTCGACGGTATCCCCGTCGCTCTCGTCCGACGATGACGATGAAGACTTGGACGCGTTCGCCTTGGTCACGAGCGCGAAGAAGTGGAGCAGCACGTTGATGACGTTGCGCGACACGTTGACGTTCAGGTCGCCGTTAACGACCACGACGAACGTGTTGGCGTTGCGCGCCGACGCGTCGTACTCGCCCTGCTCCAGCAGCTCGCGGTACATGAAGTTCTTGGCCTCCCACGCGTGCGACGCCGCGTTCGTGAACACTTCGGTGCGCGTATCGCGGAACAGGCAGTGCGGGATGCCTTCACACTGCAGCGCCGCGCCAGTGGGGGACACGGCGTGTCGCTCCGACATGCAGAAGTCGCACAGCACGCCGCCGTGCGCGTGGAAGGCCGCGTTCACGTCAAAGTCCTCGACCACGGGCTCCCAGACCGCCAGCTGCGAATTGTACGCTTGGACCCCGACGCGTAGACTTGTCAGCGCTGTCACCTTGTCGTCGAACCGCCCGCGGATGTCCGCGTGTAAGCCGACGACACGGAAGTGCAGCAGCGGCAGCAGCATGTTGTGGAAGTCGTTGATGACCGTCGCGTTCACTCCTGGCAGCGTGAACTCGATCACCTTGAGGTCCGTGAGGAACCCGCGCAGTCGATCGTGGCGACGATGGCGAGACGCTCGGTGCTTCGTCGTCTTCTTCTTCGAGGTCTTCACCGTCTCATCAACTGAAGCGTCCATACTGACGGGAGAACTCCGGCTTGAGTCGTCAGCACTGACAGTTGCGGTTCCGTCACGCCGTCTCCGTCGGTGATGACGTCTGCTGTGACGAGAAGCCGACGCTGGCGGCACGATCGACAGTGCGAGCGGGATGGGAGCGTCTCCGACGCCGTTGAACATGAGGTATCCTCCCCCTCGCGCTCCCATTGTGACGCCAACTGCGTGAGTCCCTTCAAGCTGCTGGTCCAGTCGCGCGGACGTGAAGTCCACGGCCGTCTGTCCCCCACCGAACTTGCCACTGCCAAAGGACCGGTAGATGGTCAGCTCCTCCAGCACGATCACTTCGCGGTCGTAGATGACGCTGCGGTCCGAGTTGAACATGGAGCTGCCGTGCTTCCAGATCGTCGTCTCGAACGCGCCGGCAGTGCCGTCCGGCCCGAGGTACCCGATTGCTCCCAGTTGGTCGTACTTGCACACGACGGAGCCGGTTCCAACGACTGGAGGTGTCGACAAGCGCTTGGATCCGTCAAGCTGGTACTCTTCGTCGTCGTCGTCGCTGGTCAATACACTGCGCTCAGTATCACTCGTCGCGGTTGTCGATCGCTCTTCGCTCTCGGAAGTTCCTGACCGTCCAGCGTCGTCGTCGCTCGACTTGTTCGGGTTGTCCACCGCCTCCAAGATGATGCGGTCGCCGTAGTACACCGGATCTCCGATCTTCCGACGGCTCCCGGACGCTGGCAGGATCCGGAACGCCACGCTCTCCACCTGCGTGCGCTCGGCCGCAGAGTACGGCAGCACCAGGTACCGCTTCCTCCACGTGGAATTGTAGAACCCGACGACCGGCCGCGTCTCGATCCGGCCACGGAACGTCGCCGACACCAAGTAGATGAGCGAGCTGCCGTACCTGGCCGGGATCTTCACCGGCACAACAGCAGTCGATGGTCGGACGCTATCACTTGATAGAGAAGTTGACTGCTCGTCCTTCCGTGACGACGCCACACTTCCACTCCGCTCTGTCGATGATGACCGCTGCCGTCCACGGCCTTCATCACCTGTCAAGCTGCTGCTGCTGCCCAGTGAAGACATGGAAGAGCTTGAGGACGTGCGACGTCTCTGAGCGGACATTGGTCCTTGTACGCCATCCACCAGGGACGAGGACGAAGCGGACGGAGTCACTGGACGCCGGAGCGTGTGCTCTAGCGCCGACAGCACCGTGCAGAAGTCCAGGTACCCGAAGCGCAGCTCCATGACGCGGTCAAAGGTCGATCGGAAGCGCAGGAAGCGCGTCGACAGGTCCATCTGCAGCACCGTCTCGAGGCTGATGGGCTTGAGGCAGTCGGCCGACGTTGATGGTTGATGAGCTGGCAGTCGCGGCGCCATCGGAGGCATCGACGGCTTTCCGCGTCGCTCCGGACTCGTCGTCGCCCACACGCTGTCTTCCGGCATCCGCGACGTTGCGTGGACATTCTCCACAGCAACACACACTTGAACCTGATTCTTGCTGGTCCCAGCAGCTGGTCCTGTTGTAGTCGAGGTGCTTGTACTCCTTGGAGACGTACCGAGATCCGAGTGAGCGTCTTCTGAAGGCCCCCCCGCGTTCTCTACGCCACTCGCTTCCTCGTTCATCTGGCACAGGTAGTCGACGCCCACCGTGGCTTCCCACGAGAGCATGACGGCTCGAGACTTGGGTTTCTGCGGGTCTTCGACCATGAGCACCACCGACGGACCGAGCGTCACGTCCAAGCTGATGCGGCGGAACACCGGCGCTTCGACCAACACTGACGCAACCTCCTCCTCCGCTTCGTCTTCCTCGTCGTCATCGCTGTCCGCTTCGTCTCCATCGTCACCGCCATCACTACGGGAACTTGACCGTCTCCGCATCACTGGCCGCTCACTCGCGGTGTCACTCCCGTCCGACACACTGTACGCGTCACTCGCCGCCGCCCTCCTTGCCAGGAACTGCAGCACGTCGTAGTAGATGTTGGATGAGATGACGCGGAAGCCCGCGACTTCGACGGCGAGCTCCATCCTCACTTCCGAGCCAACACGACCCTCATCACTCTCGTCTCCGCTCTCTGTAGACCCACGTTGGCTCGACGCCGACGTCTCTGGTCGCGACGACCGCCGAGAGAGCGACACGCTCGAGTCGGAGATACCGCGAGACAACTGCTCGTAGTACTCTGGATTGTGCCCGAACATGCCGACGAGTGTGCGGGATGACGCGCTCCGGAACCTCGGAGCTGCAAAGAGTCTCCCACCACTGAACGACGGTGATGCGCGGCTACTTCGAGGCGTCGGGACCTGCTTGTTCTCCCGCTCTGGAGCTGAAGCCCGCCTTGCATGGCGGAAGGCAGCTGCATGCTCGAACTCAACTCGAACCGGGTCCACCGCGATCGTCTCTCTCGAGAACTGGAGCGCCAGCGCCTTGTTTCCCATCGCCACTCGGTCGCCAGCCGACTGCTGACGCTGTGGCTGCTGCTCGAACACGACGACATCGCGGTACGCCTCGGCCAAGTTGGCACTCACCCGGGAGTCGCGGATGTGGATGCCGCCTAGTGCCATGTCGAGGCCGAACCGGCCAGTCGTGAGGCTGTAGTCGGCGCGTCCAGCGTAGCTCGACAGCTCCATGACGCAGATGGACCCGCGGTTGCTGCTGCGTCCCTTGTCCGCCATGTCCAGGTCGCCACTGTCGGACGGATGGTACCCCTCCTGGCCCTGCAAGATCTCCATCGTGATCTCCGGGATGTCGACTTCAAAGACGACGAATCGCTCCTCCTCCTCGTCTTCAGCCTCATGCTGCTGCTCGTCATCACTGTGGTCGGCGTCGCGGTCGTCTTCATCATGCGACGGCTGCTCCAGAGCGGCTGGAGTCGTCAGGCTCCGCTTCAAATGGGTCTTGTGCTCCTCTCCACCGCTCTCTGACCGAGCAACGCGGGGTGCCTTTGGCTCCTTTTTTGGCACTGCACCGCCGAGCGAGAGCGACCGCTTCGCTTGTCGAAGGCTCGCTCGTCCAGCCACCGACGTCTCCGTCTCCTCGTTCACCTCGATCGATGCCGTGCCATCAGGATGGGACGGCACTTCACGCCGCAGGAACGGGTAACGGGAGCGTTCGCGGTAGTTCTGCATGGGCACGCGCAGCATGAAGGCGTACTGCTCCTGGTTGCACACCAACCGCACGGGCGAGAAGTCCATGGCGAGCTGGTACGTCGAGCGCGAGCGGAAGTCGACCGCGAGTGTGAAGTTCGTCGACCCGAGCAGGCTCTGCGTGATGAACCCGCCGCCTCTAACGTCGTCACTGCGACTGCTATCACCACTGACTGACGGTGGCACGACGCCGCGATCGACGAGGATCACCGACACGATCCGGAGCGTCGTCATGCGCAGCTGGACCTGCGTCAGCGACGAGTTGAGCAGCACCTTGGCCACGATCTTGTTGTCCATTCCCTCGACACTGGCGCGCACGTGCTCGTTCGAGACGCGGAAGCGGTCGAAGCGCAACACGAGCGCCTCGGACGACATGCGGTGCGGCGGCATCTCCAACACTGCGTCCTCCAGCTGCACGTCGACAAGCGGGAACATGGAGACGACGTCGGAGCCGAGGAAGGGGCCGCCGCCGCCGCTGCTCTGGCCACTTGCTGACCCTTGGAAGAAGCTCTGACCGCGGTTGTAGCCCCGTCGACTACCGCCACTGCTGCGGAGAGGAGACGCGCCGTTGGTGCTGCCGTGGGTGCTTCCCACGCCGCTCGAGTGGAGTTGTTGGCCTCCACCGCTACTGCTAGCGCCGCCGTCGCTGCGGTTGCGAGTCGAGTGGCTGTTGGTCTTGCCCGCGAGCTGGAAGTCGCCCTCCCACACCGTCTCTGCGCGGTCGCGAGCCCAGACGTCCATGACCGTCTCGAGCATCACGCCCTTGAACAAGTAGTTGCGCATGTCGTCCATGAAGCTGTAGAGGAAGCGGATGCGCGGCGCCTTGAGACGCACAGAGTACCGGCTGCTGTAGCCTGGATGCCACGCCTGCTGGATGTTGTCGGCGCCATAGAACTGCGCAGCACACGAGAAGATGGCGGGCACGGCGTCGATCGTGTCCAGGATCTCCTCGAGCGTCGGGATGTGGCCGTGGCCATGGTCACTACCAGGTTTGCAGTCACTAGCGGCCGCCTTGAACCCGCCAGGCGAGTCTCCGTGGGAGATGATCTCGCGCAGGTGCTTGTCCGAGAAGGACGCGTCGCTGATCTTTAGCGAGCTCAAGTACGCGTAGATGCTGAAGAACCGCGGGAAGCGCTGCATGCAGCAGCAGAAGCGCTGCGCCGTCAGCAACGCGAAGAGCGACGTCGACGGTGGAGAAGCGGGAGACGCGTCAGTCTTCTTCTCGTCCAGGTGCAGGTACAACGACAGCCCGTCGACGTGGATCCTCAGCTGCAGCGACGCCGGCAGCACCCGACTCTGGTCATCCTCTTCCTCTTGAGACGCCGAAGCGCTGCCCTCCTTGTCTGGGAACGCCAGCTCGCCCTTGTCAGGCATGCTCATGTTGTCCAGGAACGACGTCGACATCCACGCGCCGAGCTTCCTGGAGAACGAGCCCTCTTCGTGGGTCTTGGAGCTGTTCGGCGAGCCCCACACGTCTCCCGCGTCGTCTGACGGCGTCCCAGCGGCTGGCTCGGCCATCAGCAGTCGATGGGCGTTCAACTCGTCGCCCAACTTGCCCTCATCCCCTCCAATAAGGTCTTGGAGCGTTGCCCCAGCTCGTACATGTCGAGGGAAATGCGATGGATGCTTGACACCTTCTAGAGGACTTCCCACCACGTTGGCTGGACCCTCCAGCTCCTCCATCTCCTCCTCGCTCTCGTCCTCCTCGTCACGACGGAAGAAGAAGACGAGGATCTCGGCGAACGTCTGCTGGTAGATGTTGATCGTCAGCACCTGGAGGTTCACGTCCACCGACAGCGGCGTCAGCAGCGGGTCTTGCCAGATGGCGAACTCGTTCGAGTGCGAGCCGCCAGTGTGTCCGATGACCTCCCACAGCTGCTGGTCCTTGGGCAGCACCGCGTCGCTCGCGATGCTTGTGATCACCACGTCAATGAGCTGCGGCGTCGAGTTCGGGGACGAGTCACCACCGCTTGAAGCTTCAGTACTGCGATGTTCGTCGTCCCCACCAGACCCATCGTCGTCGCTGGTCACCACATCACTCCCTGACTTCATCAGGTACCGCACCGACGCGTGTCGACCGCCGTCCACGTCTGCAGGCGTTGGCGTTGGCGTTGAGTTGGTCGTCGCAAAGAGCAGCTCTTCGAGCGAGAAGGTGCCGAGCGCGAACTCAAGACGTCGGTCGAACGACCGCACGGTCAAGTGCGTCCGGATGTCGGCCGCTCGCGCTCGCACGATCTTGCCGGCCAGGTCCGTCGCCTCGCCGAGCTGCAGCTTGACCGTCACGTCGCCTACAACGAACTCGAGCTGGCAGATGACGCGCTTCCAAAGCTTGAGCAGGTCGTGGTCGTCGGCGTCCTTCTGGCCATTCGCCGTCGTACTTGGCGGTTGCTTCGCTCCTCTGTCGCTCGTCACCTCTTCATCGTCATCGTCATCGTCAAAGTCGAGACGGTGATGGAGCGGCAGTGATCGAGCGGATGATCCACCAGAGCCAAACACTCCAGAGTCGCGTCGCGTTGACGTCGGCATCTTCTGCTTCCTCTCGGGCGTCATACTGGAGACGTTGGTGGTCCCGGAGAGGTCCAACGCCGCGTCGCTAGAGCCCATGTCGGCCATCAGCGTCGTCGCAACGCCACGACTCGCGTCCATGGCCACTCGCCGCTGTGCGTGAGCCGAGAAATCGGCGCCGAACGACCCGAGCAGCCGCAGCAGCGCGCGGAAGCTAGACGCCGACAGGTTCAAGTGGACGCTCGAGACGCCGCCGAAGAGTTTGAGCAGCGGGACGCCAGGGTCGTCCGGCGTCACACTCGTGTGGAAGCTGAACGTCAGCGACGTCTTCTCCAGCAGGTACCGCCACGAGGACGCCGATTGGTTGGTCGAAGGCGACGACGTAGGTGCCGGGAGAGACTGAGGACCTGATGGAGCCGAGCTGAAGAACGGGTGGTCGTCCTCGTCACCGTCCAGGATCTGCACCTCGACGCCCGAGATGCTGAACTCCAGCACATCGTACAGCTCTTGAGCTCTAGCAGTTCGCTTGAGCGAGTTGCTGGCAGCGAGCGGCTGCTTCGTCGCGGCTTGCAAGTGGCCCAAGAACACCAGCAGACTCACTTCTTGACCGCCAGTGTCGCCATCCGACAGTCTGGTCGTGGTCGCGTCGATGCTGCTCCTTGTCCGCTTGACGATCGGCGACTGGATCACGTTGATGAGCGGAGAGATGACGTCGAGACGGAGCTCGATCTTGGTGCGGCGAGCGAGCGCGTCGTTCAGCTGCGCCGCACTGTACCGCTGGAGACTCTGTGCTCGCTTCCAAGCCGACTGCTCGAGCCCAGACAGGTCGACGTTGACCGGTCGGGAGAAGACGGCGACGACGTCGAGCAGGAAGAGCAGGTTGGCGTTGCACTTGATGGCCTGCGTGACGAGCGAGACGCGCAGTACTGACGACGGAGCGGAGCTGGGTGAGACCGACGACGACGACGTGGCGCGCGTCCGGCCCTTGAGCTGCTGGTCGCCTCTCCCGCTGTCTTCGCCACGCTCTCCGGTCTCCTCCATCTCGTCCCGAGGCTGCGAGCGCTCCGACTCGATGCTCAGCGAGATCAACGGCAGCTCGCGCTCGCAGTCGCGCAGCCTCACGCTGCTCATCTGCCTGCGCGAGTCGGCCGGATGGTACCGCAGGATCTCGTCCATGGCCATCCGCTCCAGGAAGAAGTCCGTGTCGTTGGCGTTCGAGCGCCGGCGCCACCGCTGCTGGCGCTCCCACTGCTGGCGCTGACGCGACCTTCGCGACCGAGGCGGCTGGCCGAGTGGGTCGTCGAGCGATGGCGACTCGTGCTGGCAGAAGAAGGCGTCGCGGAGCTGCAGACCCATTTCGACGCTCGACGGACGGACGAGGAACTGGATCTGCGCGTCGTCCAGCGACGCCAGCAGGTACGCGCTGCCACTCGCGACCCGCTGGCTGGCAATTGACCGGTCCTGACGCCAAGATGCAGCGGTAGTCCGGGCAAGTGGGACGTCCTCGAGACTCAACGCGAACCCAACCTTGGACAAGTGGAGCTGGAAGCGGTACCAGATGTGCTGCTGCTCGGCTCGGCACTTCTTCTGTTGTCTGCGTCGGCGCTGCGGCGTCGTGGCGGCCACAGGCGTCGTCAAAGACTCGTCATCGCTGTCGTCTGGGATGGAGCTCCTCGACACGCTGTTGTCGTCGTCATAGTCGTCGTCCGTGCCGTCATCTTGCTGCTCGCCAGTCTCCGGGTGGAAGTCGATGGCGTCGTACAGATCCTTGGCGTCCTGGTCGCTCCACTTGACATCCTCAGCGCGCACCACAGCAGGCGGAGCAGTGTCATGCTCGGTAGCAGGTGGCTCCACCGGCAAGCTCACTCCTTCAGCGTTGCTTGTATCGCTTCCGGACCGCGTCGGCCCGTTCTCTTCATCGTCGTGGCCTTGAACCATCTTGTTCGTCGTCTCCAACTGCTCGGAAGCCTTCGCGTCATGCGGTGATTCCAACTGCGGCGTCCCAGTCGCAGTCGCGGTGGCTCCGCCAACCCCCGGCACGAGCCAGCTCGCATACGCCCACAGTCGCGAACTGGCAGGGACGGCATCCGCGCCAGCTCCAGCGTCAGCCGCGCTCTGCCCCGCCGTGGGCGGCACCGCCTTCTTCCTGTCCCGCTCCTCCTTGTCCTTGAGCAACGCGATGTCCTTCTTGACCGCGTGGCGCAGCTTGATCAGGTCCTGGACGTCGATCGCGAGCTCCAACGCGTCCAGCTCGAGCTTGACCGCTTCCTTGGACAGTCCGCGAACTTCGGCCGAGACCAACTGGACCAGCAGAGCGGTGCTCATAGCAGCAGTCGGACCTGCTGCAGCTAACGGACCGAGCGTCGACAGCGCGTACAACTCTCTGTACCGCTCGTGCTGCTCGCGCGTAAGGCGGATCTGCTCCCAGTCGACCCGCGCGAGTCTCTCCCTCACATCCAAGAGCACTGAGCCGATCGCGTACCGCCACCAAGCTCGCGGGTCGTCATGGACACCAAGTCTCGCAGGTCGGAGCGCCTGGTACCTCGCCTGGCGCTTCTTGACCGTCACGAACGAGAGCAGCGAGAGCGCGCTAAGGTACTGCTGACGCCGCAGCGACACGTTGATGTCGTCGACGGTAGCCGACGCGTCAATGTACGTGCTCTTCTCGTCCATGACGTGGACGACTGCTTCTCTGTATCGGGTGACACACGGTGCCAAGCGCTCGACTTGGCGCGGAGACCACTGGAGACAGCTGGACAGCGCCGACTTGAAGTGCTCGACGGTCGGGATCGCGTCCTCCTCGTCTACAAGGTCTCTCGCGACAGCCCAAGCCTCGGAGAAGACGAACCCGAGCGAGTACTTGCGTCCACCGGCCAGTTGGGGCATCGAGTCGACGAACTCTTGCCACGCTTCGTCTCCAATGGCGTCGATCGTGTCGACAAGCCACGGCGTTCCAAGCCGCGAGAGAACGCGTTGGCTGAGTTCCTGGTGCGTCAGCGGCAGCTTGGCGTGTCCGTCGTTGATCGTGAGCTTCATGGAGACGGTGAGTGGATGGATGAGGTAGTCCTCCTCTCTGAAGAGCACCGCCGACTTGATCTCTTGATCAGTAGACGCAGGCGTTGAACTGGGAAGCAGCGGGACGTCTGAGGAAGGCGCGGGCAGCAGGAGGAGCGTCGGGGATGCCAGTGAAGCGGGGGATGCCGAGGAAGAAGACGACGACGGAGGGGTCGAGACCCTGGAGATGACGAAGCTCTGCTGCATGGCGACGGCGAACGCGGCGCTGTCTTCGAGCGCGGCTTGAGGCACCGCTTCAAGGGTGGACGACCAGTAGACTCCGAGCTTGTTGACGTCCATCTTCTTGCGCAGGAACGCGGCCGCAACTCCTCCGTCTTTCGCGTCCGCTTTGGCTTTCGCGGCACTTCTCACGACCATCGTGTAGTTCCATCCCTCATCCGCCGACTTGACGATGAGCGACTCGAGCGTGACGCCGACGGCGAACGGCCGCGAAGGACACGACGCCGAGTCTTCGAGCCGAACGTGGAGGTGCTGGACCTGAACTTGCAGGTTGTCGAGCGCCTTGACCAGCAGTTTGGCGAGCAGACTCTGCGTCCAGCCTTGTTGCTGCTCTTGAGGCTGCTGGGAAGACTGCGCGTTGAATTCCGACGCCTTCTCGAACGCGTCGAGCGTCGCGCGCTTGCGCTGAAGCGACTGTAGCTGGCGCTTGATCTGCCGCGCTGCCTCCGCTTCCAGATCCGCGTCATTCGCAGCTTGTGCGCGTCCTTCACACCCGTCAGTGACTCTTAGGAGCAAGCTAATCGCCTCAATGTCGACGCGGATGGGTTCGTTGGCTAGGTTCGCCCATGGCAAGTCGATCCGCAGCTTGTGGAGCGTGCCCTTGGCTAATTGGAGCGGTCCTGGGAGCGGGAAGGCGTCCGGCTGGAGCTCCAGAGCGTCCACTTCGACCTTGCCGCTCCACACGCTGATGCGCAGCGCGTCCGGGTCGATGTTCTTGACGTAGGAGCCCAGGACGGCGTCGAGCACCACGTGCACGTAGCGCTGGAAGAACATGGCGAGCGCCAGGGGCGCCGAGAGGCGGCCGAAGGGAGGGCGGAGGCCCACGCTTCCTCCTTCTCGGGAAGCTTTGACGCGGAAGAGCAACGGTGATTTTCGAATGATCAGGTCGGGATCCGGGTGAATAGCACTTGTACTGATTTCAACAAAGAAACAGCGCTCTATTCAGGTTGATTGAGTAATGAATCTATATTATATCAGTATATATGAAAGTAAGATAACTTGAACTAGTTGATTTTCGCAGTTTGATTGGCGAATGTTGCACGAAGGTGGTGCATACCACTCCTTTCCACATACTGAGCGCAAGTAGTTTTCCAGCCCCAAACCCAGCAAGGATGGAGCCGATGGAGGCAATCGAGGCGCTCGAGGCGGCGGCGCGCGAGCTGGACGCCGTGCGGCGCTTCGTGTCCATCGGGCTGGACCTCAGCGCCTCCGGCTCAAGCTCCGCCCCGTCCTCATCGCCTGGCGTGCGGCGTTTGGCCTTCTCGGAGGCTGAAGAGCGCGCGATTGAGGACAAGGTTGGCGTTTCTATCGGAGCCTACGAGAAGGCGCTGGCTCGAGCGATCGAGTGGCAGCAACAGGAGCATCGGGTGGATGCGGAGGCGATTGAGAGAGTCGCAGGGCATGAGCAGCAGCTGCGGCGGCGTACGGTGGACTGCCGCAAGGTGAGCGGACGGTTAGCGCTACTTCCACAATGTTTTGGCATTGTGGAACTGACTTGTGTTGAACGTATGGGTAGTTGCTGGTCAAGTACAGACTGCGAGCCAAGACGGAGCGACTGGAGCGCGCGCGAGAGGGATTGATGGGCGGTGGGGCCGGCAAGAAGCAGACCGAGTACGCGGCATCGTAGTTTACTCGCTGGTAAATTTAGGCCGGGTAGGGCGGTCACTAACATGCTGGAACTACCAGTAGCGCGGGTGCGGGCTCGGCTGTGGACGTGACGGCGGCGCTCAAGCGCACCAAGCAGGCCATGGCCCAGGAGATCGAGCGCGTCGCCTCCGTCTCCCGCGTCCTAGGTGCGTTGCGTTGGTCCTCGTATAGCGAACGTCATAGAGAACTGACTGACATTGTGGACGTCAGACGACGGTCGAGTGAGTCTCCAGAGCACGCGGACCGAGTTTGGAGGCCTGCAGTCCGAGCTGGCGGCCGTGAGAAGGCGACTCAAGGCACTGAAGTGGCAGGCGAGACGCGACCGGCTCTGGATCGGCGCGGGCATCGCGGTATTGGCCGCCACCGTCCTCTTCATCGTCTACGAGCGCACCGGTCTGCTGATTATCTGATGTCTTGGCATTGTGAACGGCAACATTGCCGAGTATACGCGTTACTTCAGATATCTCGATAATTTGTTCAAGCCATTGTGCAAGAGGTTGAAGCTTACCGAAAGTAACGCAAAGTCTTTGCGTCTAATCAACCCATGCGGACGACGACTTCAACGTGACCAGACCACCGCAAAATCCGTAACTACTGCCCCCAATACTCGCTAAACGCCCTACCGCCGCCCTACCACCGTCATTCTCCAATCCACCTCGCACTACTCAAGCCCGCAAGCCTCCGCTCTCCCCTCAACTCGAGTCATGGCGCCTACTACCGCCGCACCGACGTGCCCAACGCCCCCGACCCGCGTCAACCCGCTCACGGACAAGTTCTCCGTGCTCGGGTTCGACCACGTCGAGTTCTACTGCGGGGACGCGACCAACTGCTCCCGCCGGTTCTCCTACGGCCTCGGGCTCTCGCTCGTCGCCAAAGCGGACCAGTCCACGGGGAACCACTCGTCCGCGAGCTACGTGGCCCGCTCGGGGTCTGTGACCCTGGTCTTCACGGCTCCCTACGCTCTCGAGACGGAGAAACCTGCGGGCTCTGCCAACGCCCTGCCTGGTTTCAACCCGGCCTTCGCCTTCGCCTTCACCCAACGCCACGGCCTAGCGATCCGAGCCCTAGGTGTCCGTGTAGGCGACGCAGCGGAAGCGTATGCTACTTCAGTGGCCAACGGCGCGGAGGGCGTTCTACCGCCTACTTCACTGCACGACAAGGAGTCCACGACGTCCACGGTCCTCGCGGAAGTCAAGCTGTACGGGGACGTGGTGCTCCGCTACGTGTCTGGCGACTACAAGGGGGTCTTCGTGCCTGGCTACGAAGCTCTGGATCTTCTGGACGGCCAGTTAGAGGCCGGCGGACTCGGTCTGGAACGCATCGACCACTGTGTGGGCAACGTGCCCAAGCTCGCGGACGCCGTGGCGTACGTCAAGAGGTTCACTGGATTCCACGAGTTCGCCGAGTTCACGGCGGAAGACGTGGGTACTCTGGATTCCGGGCTCAATAGCCTGGTGCTCGCGAGCAACAACGAGCTCGTTCTCCTGCCCATGAACGAGCCGACGTTCGGCACGAAGCGCAAGTCGCAGATCCAGACGTTTCTGGAGCAGAACAACGGCGCCGGCCTGCAACATGTGGCGCTGAAGACCAGCGACATCTTCCAGACGCTCGCGGGCATGCAAAGTCGCAGTCGTTTCGGCGGGTTCGAGTTCATGCCGCGCCCCAACGACGCGTACTACGAGCAGATGCCGGCGCGGATCGGAGACGTGTTTACTTCAGCGCAGTATACCCAGATCAAGACGTTGGGGCTCCTAGTGGACAAGGACGACCAAGGCGTGTTACTTCAGATCTTCACCAAGCCGCTCGGAGACCGAGCCACAGTGTTCTTCGAGGTCATTGAACGGGTCGGATGCATGACCGAGGGGCTGGCCGGCAGGATGGAGCAGGCCGCCGGCTGCGGGGGCTTCGGCAAGGGCAACTTCGCCGCGCTCTTCAAGTCCATCGAGGACTACGAGAAGACGCTCAACGTGTAGGTAGGGCGGGAGGTAGGGCGGATGGTTGGGCGGTCCCAAGTGAGTGAGCATGCATACAACAGAGTGAGAGCTTGATATCTTGTGGTCTTGAAGGGGGAATGACAGGTAGGGCGGATCTGTCGGAATGCAATGAGCTGGGTGGGCGAATCCGTCATAAAGCCCTACGTCGCCCTACCACAAGAGACCAAGTGAGTCGAGCAGCGTCCAAGCGTGGCCATGTTGTGGGAACAGTTCGATCCTATTCCTCTTGTCCACGCGAGTTGTCGCTACAGAAACCTCTTCGCTAGCAGGTAGGGCGAGATCGCCCTGCTTCCCCCCCTTGCCGGACATTAGGGGGGGAAGTGTAGGGCGGTCGGTGGGTGATCAAGTCCACCGACTGGGGAGGGGGCGAGTTCCAATGCTCGCCACGCCGCGCTCCGCCTGCTCTCGAGGCCCAAAACTGGTCCAAAACGCACACGTCCGGCCTTGAGGTACACTACTTGGCGTAGTCTGGTCGCCCTGCCCGTCGGCCTACCGGGTTTAATGGGTAGGGGCGACGTAGGGCCGGTTGTTGAGCACGCTCGGGTCGATCTTGGACCGCAGGGGAGGGATGGAGAGCGCCGTGGCCCCCTGCGCCGCGATGTTGAGCGGTGGGAGGCGGAAGGAGGGCGTCGCGGGGGCGGAGAAGCCCGAGAGCCGCCCTACGCCCGCCATCGGCAGCTGGAAGCCGCGGGAGGGCGGGAGGGGCAGCGGGTGCTGCGCGTTGAGCTCGCGGAGGTCCTGGACGGCTCGGAGGACGCGCGAGTCGCCTCGTAGGGGGCTCAGGCTCAGGCGGCCGCGGCAGTCGCCGAGCTGCGGCTGCAGGTGCTGCAGCTGCTGTTGCTGCTTGAGCTTGAGGCGGAGGGCGTCGTCCTCCCTCTCCTGCTTGATGTGGACCCGCTCGCGGGAGACGTCGGCCATCTCGACGTCCGCGGGGGACGAGGGGACGACGACGACCGTCGCGGACTCGTAGGGCGGCGGGTAGGGCGACCGGTAGGGCGGGTAAGGCGGCTCGTGCTCGTGCTTCATGCCCTCGAAGCTCGCGAGCTCGGCGAGACGGAACAGCTCGCCGCCCTCCATCGAGTTGACGCTCTCTCCGCCGTCGAGACTCGCCATGTCGTCGCTCGACACGTACGTCGGGCGGTCGGTGGGGCGGCCGGTGGGGCCGTGGACTTGTTTACGGCCCTTGTGGCGCAGTCCGCGGCGCCAGCGGCCGATCTTCTGGCGGTACTTTTGCGCGTGCGTCATGGTCTGGCGCGTCGTCTTGGAGCCGATGTAGGCCGCGATGAGCTTCCACGGGCCCGCGGGGTACTTCTCCATGGCCTGCAGGAACTTCTCGTGCTCCTCCTGCGTCCACATCTTGAGCGGCTGGGCCTGCTTGGACGAGTACACGGTCGTGCCCGCCTTGGCCTCCGTCGGCTTGATGCGGATCAGCTTGCCCTCGCTCGCGCTCATCTCGAACAGCTCCTTGCGGACGTTGGCCGAGATGGTCATGCTGGCGGACAGGGTGGGGCGATGGGTCGGTCCGTTGGTGTCGCCGCCCGGCATGCACCGGGATGCAGGGACGTTGGGCTTTGGCGGTCAAGCGCGGCTGGTCTCCGGTAGTTCGGGCGGAGAAGAGAAGCCAAGCGATCGATCGCCCCACCGCGCTGCTCTACCCAGCAAGAAGGAGGGAGGGATGCACACCACGACGACGACAAACCGTACTTAGCCGGGGGAATCGCTACAGTGCCAGAGAACTGTGCTTTTGCGAGTGGGTGAATGGGCGTGGGTCGACGGTGTTAAGTTCGCGTTCGTACTTATGAAGGGTGACCGAGAGTGGCATTGCTGCGAGTGGCGTGAGTCGCCGAGAAACAGGCGCGGGAGGATGGGGACCATAGTGGAGCCAAGTCAATATCGTCAGTCCGCCCTGCGGTCACGCTCCTCCGTCGCGCTCCTCATCGCATCAGCATGTGCCTGGCCGCCGCTGCTTTCAATTCGATCCCATGGTGGGGGCCATACCATAACGCCAATCATCCACGGTCGGTCGGGTAGTTGGCTGGTTGTCTCCACGCCAAAGTGCGCTGCACGACCTTTGAGCAATTGCCCTGCTTCTCGGCAAATTTGCACTTTACATAGTTTACTAACCGTGACGGGTGCAAGTGAATCCATGCGGTTGTCCGATCGCTGCCTCGGGATCAGTCCGCGACGTGCGGCACGCTTTTCAAATCACCGCGACTGCAACGAACGATCGCGTCGGAAGAAGTTCATCGGCGCGATTTCGGATGGGTACAGCGCCGCGCCGAATGGATTCACGCGCGAAAGCGGCACGTCTTGAAGAGCTTCACGTGGAGAAATCCATCGTAATTTTTGCATCCGAAAAATACTGCGGACAATCAGGATTTGTACGGTTTTGCGCGTGAAAATTCGGTCCGCTTCCAGGCCAAACGATCTGACTTGGATTTTGTACGTGTCGGAGGTGGGTTCAAACCAGGTTGCATTTTTGGCTCGAATGCGAAAATGAACGACTGTCTCTCCGCGGGTTACACATGAGACGACAGCACCCCTAATCCCTGTTTCACATACGTTGTGCAAGTGATGGATCGTGGTGGTCCTGGATGTACCCACCATAATCCACGATAAAACGTCAATGCAGCCACAAGCACAATCTGGCATTTAGGGTGGGGTTGAAGCCAACATCGTGGTCACAATGTGTCCAAGAGAATCAAGCGCGTGGATAGGCTAAAACACGGGTCCCAAGATGAGACGTCCACCAATCAACCACTGCCATTTGTCATTTTTAGCGCCACTTCAAATGCGACGCTAAAAACTGCAGGTGGGTGGGACACAACGACCGACGCCTCGGCGCGGATTTCTCTCCAAGTCCCTTTCTCGCGTCGAGAATCTCCACGTGCCAGTCGCCCTGCTTTGCTTTGGCAGGAGAATGTATCTCCCAAGCTTCACTCATTGGTTGTTTGCCATTTTTACCTGCGCTCATGCAGTCAACTTCGTTCAGTCAATCCTCCGTTTTCCGCCCACGTAAATCATATAAATTGTATCAGGTTATCGATGAGCTATTCGATCATTATGATATGTTTAACCACTTCGCCCGATAAGTACAGAATTTAGTGTGCAAGGTTATTCAAAGAAAGTGGGAGCTAAAAAGAGAAAATTGACTAAATGAACCCACCCAATAAAACATCAATTAGGTTTAGGTGCTGGTTTGACATGACATCTTTTTGAGTGGATACACACGAAACTGGCCTTCGGGTGGGTACATTCAGTGCGACACATACATTTTTCAAGATAAACTCCGCGTAAAGTTCGTTTACGTTCTGTTCAGAACCCTAGCCGCCTCCTAGCGTGCAGCGGGGGTAAGGGTTCGGCTTGCGAGAGTGCAGGTCACTTACGGTAGGGTACAACGGCGCTCCATCGAGTTCCTCTCACTTTGGTATTTGCCGCCACCCACCCAACGAAGCCAAGCGACCAGTCGACCAGTCAGGCGACCAGATCCTCCCGCCCCCTTCCAGATCCACCCGCGCCGCGATGACGATCTCTCGCAGCGTGTACAACCAGCTCTTCGAGCAGTCGGACGCGCAGCACGAGCGCGTGATCCGGCTGCGGCCGACTGAGGCCAAGGCGGGCGCCGTCGTGGTCTCTGCCAAGAACAAGATCCAGATGTGGACCAAGGAGGAGCACGAGCGCTTCCTCGTGGCGCTCGAGATGTTCCCGGCCGGCCCGTGGAAGAAGGTGGCCGACTACATCGGCTCCAAGACGCCGCGCCAGACCATGACGCACGCGCAGAAGTACCGCCAGAAGATCCACCGCCGCCAGCGCGGCCTGCGCAACCAGAAGAAGAATGGCGGCGGCTCGCCGCCCACGTCGGCGCCCTCGTCCCCCGTGCCCGTCCAGTCGGCCGCGCTCAAGCAGGAGGGACCCGAGAACCGCCTGCTCGACATCCTCGCGCACCAAGCCACGGCCATGCAGCAGCACCCGGCGGCTCCGGCCCCAGTCGTCGCGCTCGCTTCTCCCGCTGCTGCTCCCGCTCAGCAGCTCTCGCCCAGCTCGCACCTGCCGTCACTCGCCCAGATCCTGCACCTCCGGGGCTCGGCCGCCACGTCGTCCCCTCCCCCCGCCAGTAGTTCGCCCTCGCAGGAAGCCTGTAGCTGCAACTGCCGCTGCAGCGCGCACGCGCCGCTCGAGGCGCCGCGGCCCGCCGCCCAGCGCGGCTAAAACAGCCCGATCGTAAAACGCACTATCAAAACAAAAAAAATCATGATTTAGCCAAAAGCAACCGCACAAAAGATATCATCACCTTGTTTGTGTTGCCCTTGTTGTGTCTGAAGCCATCGCCATGAACCCATCGATCAACGATCACTTTCGTCCACCCTCCTCCGTTCACGACTTCGCCCACAAAGCATTTTCGTCCCTGCAATCAGCATTTTCGTCCCCGGGATGGTCCGTAGGATGGCGTGCCACTGGATTCTCGGGTGCGTCAGCGATGGTAAGCACATCGAAGAAGCCACAGCATGCAGGATGCCATCCAGACGGCCAGCAACCCATTTTCTTATGCAGCGAACCCATCTGTCACCCGCAATGTACCCACATTCGGGTCCCGTAAACTACGCCGTAAACTACGGTAGCGCGGCGGCATAAAAACACGCAACCCACTTCAACTTGGTTTTGCTTCAACCTCATCTACCTCCCCCCAACTACTACGTACGATCGATCGAGCTACTAGGCGTCTACTCCTCGGTCTTACCAAGGTCTCGAACCTCCTGCAGCATGCGCTCGTAGGTCGTGCAGAGGTGGTCGAGAATCATCTGATGGGACAGCACCACGCGGCTGAACTCGTCATTGCCCACCTCCATGAGCTCCACGGGCGTTCTATCCCCTCCGTCGGCGTCCCCAGCCACCTGATTCCACCACCAACGCCACTCGTTAGCATCGCTACTTGTTGGGAGCCAGTCAATGGGGACGCACCCGGTCGTCGATGACCCGCTCGCCGGATTTCGGGTCGACAAGCACGCGGTTCAGGTACAGGATGCGGCCGGGCGGGAACAGCGGTGCGTGCAGCAGCCTGCGCCGCTTCGGCTTCTTCCCCGGCGCAGACTCCGTCTTCTCCGTCAACCCCGTGGTCTCGACGGCTTCCAGCTCTGCTGTAGGGCTCATCTCGAACTGGAACGTGCTCCTACCATCACACAAAGCCCAAAGCCCCAACTGTCATGTCAGCCATAGAGGTCCAGAGAGGAGTCTGTTAGTCACCATACAACCGGCAAGACGTACTCTGCGACGGAGAACATGGAGCTGGCGCGCTGAGTGACTTGGTTCTGCGCCGCGTCGAGTTCTCCTTGGACGCGAGCGCCGAGCGCCTCCGCCTCCTCCTTGACCATATCCACGTACTCGTTCACGTTCGAGACGACCGAGTCCGACACCTTGGACCTGGTACAACAACATACCAGCCAGTCCAGTCAGGTCACTACCTCCAAGTCACCGTAACCAGGTCGAGAGAAGGCACGTACACTTGCTCCTTGATGGTCTCCTTGACCGAGCCGCTCGTCCGACGGACGACATCGTCCAGTCGACGCCGGAACAGGTCGAGCTGCGTGGCCTCGTCACTCTGCTCCACTACGGAGTCTCCATCCACGTCCTTGTCGCCATCTCCATCGTCTTTGGATGAACGAGAAGCGCGGAGCAGTCCCTTGAGTTCCTTGACGACTCGGTCGATCTCCTCGGGCTTCTTGACAACGCCCGACAGCCGCTCGAGCAGCAGCATCGAGTCGTCCAGCCGCGTCCACCACAGTCGGTCCGCTCCTCCTCCTCCTTCCCCTCCACCGTTGGCCGTCGGCTTGTCGAGACTCATGAGCTTCTTCATGAAGCTGATGTGATCCAGCGTCAGCTTGTCCGTCTTGAACGACGCGACCGCCGCGTCCACCGTGTCCGCCAGCAGCTTGTCCACATCGCTCGACAGCTCCACGATGTTCTACCGTCCGACAACCAGGTTAGTCGACCACTTGTCCCTCTCCTCCTCACCTCCAGCCTCTCCTCACCTGTGTCGCCATCTTTACAGCAGCCAACACACCGTCAGATCACTCGTTCTAGCGCCCCAAAGACCCATGGAAGCAGCTCACCTGCTTGACGCTGTTGAGCTTGGCGGCGGCCTCGTCCATCTGCTTCCTGTTCGCAGCCTCAATCTTGCGGAACGCGCGCTGGATCTGCTGTAACCTCGCGTCCTTGTGTCTTCGCAGCTCGATCTTCTGGTCCTCCACCTCCTCCGCCACGAGCTGCCGCAGCGTCGACCGCCAGTCGAACGCCGAGATCTCGTCCTGTAGCCGCAGCATCGAGTGCTGGTGTAACCGGGGCACGCAGTCGTCGCCATTGACCACACTAGTGACGTACCCCCTGCAGTCATCCGCTAGTTCCCGCGTAACCGACGCAGGTACCGCGAAGGCGTAGCAGAGGACTGAGGGGTACGTTGGCTTCAACTCCATGGCCGCAAGCGCCGCGACTCCAGCGCCGAGGCTGTGACCGGTGGTTACGAGAGCGTAACCCGGGTGCTTCTCGCTCAGCTTGGCTAGATCGTCACGGACATGGCGTACGAGCCAATTCGCGGCGTGCACCATGCCTCGATGCCCTTCTCCGCCTCGAAAAGACTCGTTAACCAGGCACAAGTCGGTGCAGAAGTCGAGGATGGAGGCCGAGCCGCGGACAGCAAGCACCATCTCGCGCCGCTCGTGGTCCAGAAGGAGAACGTACTTGGGCGAGAAGACGCCGCCAGCGTGTGCGCGTACGACGTCCTGCTCGTTGACGCCGGCTTCGAGGCAGAACTGGGCCGCTGAGGACGCGTAGACGGCGTCGCTGACTCGCACGTAGCGTAGAAGAGCAGGTAGTAACCCGCGAGAGGACGAGTCCAGGCGCCGGCCCTGCGTATGGAAGCGCACCGTCTTGACGCGGCGCCGGCGCTGCTGTACCGTGTTGTGGTGCGCGAGCACCGTGAGGCCCATGAGCCAGTCCGTGGCGCTCCAGTTCTGGAACGCCGGGCTCTCCCGCATGAGCCCCAGGCTCTCGGACAGCACCTTGAGCGCCGGCAGCATGTCCTGCGACGTGGCGGCCGCGCTGCGCTGCACTTGGCGGTCCAGCAGCGCGTCGAGCGCGTCGGTAGCGGCCGGGAACGCCGAGGTATCCTGTGAGGACGGGTCGGACGTTTGCGGGTCGTTTGTGCGCTTGGAGACGCCTGGAGAGCCCGGAGAAGCGGCAGGAGGCGGCGGGCAGGAAGACAAGACGCGCGTCCAGTGGAGAGCGGAGCGCCAGAGCGCGCGGCCCGCTGTGGAGCGCCGGAGAGGGAGCAGCATGGCCATCTCGGCCGCAGGTCTGCAAGTGTGCGCGCGCATCATGGGGTGCCATGCCATGCCATGTCGCGTTTCAAGCGCAATCATTCCTGTTCACGACAGATGATTGGCTGAAATGGATGAAGACGTGATGTGATTGGTTGAAATGTTGTCCGCGGTCCTCTCTGTCTGTCTCTCTCACACTCGCTCAAAGAGAAGCACAAAGGGGAAGAAGCGCGCGCAACGCAGTATGGGCGACCGCTCGGCGCGCAAGTTCAAGGTGGTGCTGCTCGGCGAAGGTGCGTCCCCTCACTCCCGCAGATGGCGCGCTGGGTAGCCAACGTGTCGCGCTATCCGTTGCTGTGCCTGCGGGCGTCTAATGCTTCCTGGTTGCCGAGCTACAGGCCGCGTGGGCAAGACGTCGATCCTGCTGCGGTACATCAAGGGCGAGTACGACGAGCAGCAGGTGTCGACGCTGCAGGCCTCCTACCTGGACAAGCGGCTGGTCGTGGACAACTCCCGCGTGCAGCTGTCACTTTGGGATACCGCGGGGCAGGAGCGCTTCCACGCGTTGGGCCCGATTTACTACCGGGACGCGGACGGCGCGCTGCTTGTGTACGACATTACGGACGACGAGTCGTTCCGTAAAGTACGCACGTGGGTGCGTGAGCTGCGCCGCATCGTGGGGGACGACATCGACATCTGCATCGCCGGCAACAAGGTGGATCTGCACCGGAACCGCAAGGTGAACGAGGAGGAAGCGACTCGGTACGCGGCGTCCGTCGGCGCCACGCACTTCCACACGTCCGCCAAGCTCAACCGCGGGCTGGAGGACGTGTTCGTGGACCTGACCAAGCGCATGCTGGCCCGTAAAGGCAGCAAGAAGAAGAAGAGCGCGCTCATCGCCGACGACGAGCCGTATTCCCCTCCCTCCCGGCCTTCTTCCCAGCAGCCTGGAGCCGCCAAGACGCGCCAGCCACCGGCCAGTGGCAGCGCTTCGGGCCCTGGACGGGGTGGGAGACAGCCGGCGATGCCTGGAGACGACGAAGTGGTGCGGAACCGAGCGGGCGGACGCGGTCAGGCCCCGCAGATCGTGGACGACGACGAAGATGTGGGCCAATTGCGGGCGTCCGGGACCGGACTGCGCGTCCGTGGGGTCACCAACGTGGACACGACCAAGGCCAAGAGCGGCTGCTGCTAGATGGCTGGCCCTGAGGGGATGGAGAGGAGGGAGCAAGACGCCTTGATGCTCTGGATAGCTCTGGGAATGGAGGAGGAGAAGGAGTTCAAGGCAGACGAAGACGCCGTAACACGAGACAATCAACGGAGGATGCATGTCGATAGCTGGCTTACTGGACGCCATCACTAAGTTCGTCCACGTCCTCACTGGTAGTGGTGATGAACTGGAGCTGAAGACTGTGAAGCTCCGACTTGAGGGCAGCGGTTAGATCCTCTGGATTCATCTCTGGACGTGATCGAAAGGCTCCTTGAGATGTTCGATCGCTTATGGAGCTCGAGTTGCCGTCAATGTCCTTGGTGACGGTCCGTGAGTGTGTGTTGGCTTGTCGGTAGGCGAGTACGTCGCGGAGTTCATGGACGAAGCCCCTGCCGGGAGTTGGAGCATTGTCGTTGGCGCCTTGGTGCTGCTGCAAGATGCTCTGGATGTCAAAGTCCTTCTCGCCGGTGCTCGTCCCAGTGAACACGACAGTGCAGTCGTCCTCCTCTGGATTCGTTGGCTGCTCAAAGCTCTGGATGGACACCTTGGAGTGTTCGTAGCTGTCGTCTTGACCCGGTAAGCACGAAGTCGGCTCGATACTCTGGGCGGACGAGGACTTGGCCGCAGTCAGAGCTTGGTCGTAGGCTTCCCACGCGCTTGTGAGCTCGACCACGCGCTTCTCCATGAGCTCTCGCGTCGTACTGAGCCCAAGTGAAGAAGTGTCGGTAGCCTGGAGATCATGCCGAGCGGCGGTGACGAGCGAACTTAGCGTCTCGCTCGCTGTCCAGAGCTCCTGAAGCCGCGTCTTGATGGATCGGAGCGTCTTCTGGTCCCTTGTCGGCTCTGGTGACGTCTTCTCCTCATGCTCGACGCGAGTTTGACTCGATGGGGCTTGTGACCCTACGTCTGCCTTGACCACAGCACTTACTCGTCGACTATGGCGCTCGATCTCAGCTTCCCACGCTTGGAGCAACCCGGTTGACTGCTCCAATCGCCGCCGGCAAGTCCGCATCCGCTCGATTAAGTGCGTTGAACTTGTCGACTTCTGCTGTTGTGTCTCCTCCCATACTGAAGCCACAAGCTTAAGAAGTGACGAGCGTAGAGCGTTGTCGACCGCGAACTTGGCTGCTGTATGCCGCTTGGACAGTGCGGTGACTAGTAGCGACGGCTCGCTGGCGTCTTGACTCTTGGGTTCTGTATGGGGAGTGAGCAAAGCGTCGGTCTTGAGGACGTGGTGAGCGTTCTGGATAACGTCGGACTGTGTGATGAGCTTCTCGTTCAGAGACCGAAGCAGTCGGCGCAGTTCCAAGCAGTGGAGACGGTCCGTTGGCTTCTCGAGACGGCCGACGGGCGGTAAGAAGGCGCCGCCGAGTTGATACCCTCGACTTGCGAGCTCCGCCTTCTTGATGAGGTCGAGAGTCGACCGGAAGGAACTCTTGGGGGTGGATACTCAGCCCAAGTTAGTTGACGAGACTTGTGGACATCAAGGCGGAGGAGAACGCACCTCGACGGCTTCAGTTGTAGTCAGGAGTGCTTGGACCGCTCGTTGTAGTCTCTTGGCTTGGGTATTGGCACGAGCGATGAGCAGGAGGAAGACCTAACGAGTCACGAAGCTGGTGAGAAAACCTCACGTCGCGATCGAAAGCTTGAGGATTGGAATCCTCACCAGCTCTAGTGACCCCGCACAGCCGACAACGACGCCCAGCGCGGTCACTAACAGCCATAGTGAGCCGCTAATGCTAGTGTCGATGCGCTGGACATCCAAGCAGAGCGGATACGCCAGTAACGCCAGTATAGGAACCAATACTGCTGTGATGGCGCCGACTGCTCTTGGCTCGAGCTGGTACAGGAGTCTGTGGCCGCTGGAGGTCTCCACAGCGAGCAGTTCCACCGCGTAGACGTCCCTGATCACCACACAAAGTCAGTCGACATGGAGGAGCAGTAGGAAGACTGACTCGACCGCACCTCCAAGCCGGCCACGACAAGTCGAGCGCCTCGTAGACAGCGCTAAGCGCCTGAAGCTCCGACTGGAGTAGCAGGCGAGTTACCAGTGACTTGGTCTCACTATAGACCGAGGCGAGCGCCGCGGTAGCGCGGCTTGGAGCAGGGGCGGGAGATGGAGACGGCGATGCCGGCAAGAGTCCCGCTGTTAAGTTCGTGTTCCCGGCCTCCCCGTCGAGCTCTAGAAGCCCAGAAAAGAGCAGCAGCAAGAGGAGACGCGTTAGAAGAGAACGAGCGACCGCATAACTGCGGAGAAGGCGCCAGTTACCGGCGAGGTAGCGGCCAAGCGGCGAGTCCCTGGCCACCGCGATCTCCATCTTGCTTTGCCCTCCTCAAGGCATGGGAAATGACAAGCGAACCTAATGTAAAGTTCGCAACGAACCTAACACGGCAACTTTGCCGACCTACACTCCTATCGATAATGATTGTCACATTGACGGTTGGATACAAATCTCTATACTGTAATGTTTAGCCAGCATGTGATCCACTTACAGGAAGGCCATGTCGGTGGTCGCGTTGGCGATGAGCAGCGCCTGCTGCATCACCACGGCCTGCTCGGGGCTGATGCACGCGCACAGTCCGTCGCCGACCTCTAGCGGCTCGAGCTCCTCCACAATGCAGTCGTCGAGCTCGAGCGACCCGATGCCCTCGAGCTCCTTTAGCAGCGGGTACAGCGCGGTGTCGGCTTCGAATAGCTGGAGGTCGAGCTCACTGACCGCGAGCAGCGCCGCCTCGTCATCGCACTTCGTGGGAGAAGCTGCCAAGAACTGGTCTGCAGTCGTTGGAGTAACGATATCGACCGATCCAGTGCAGATCTTGAGTCCGCGCTTCCGCCTCGCGATCTTCTGCCGGTACTTCTGCGCGTGCGTCATGACCTGTCGAGGCGTCTTGGTGCCGATGAAAGCGGCCACGACCTTCCACGGGCCAGACGGGTACAGCTCGAGCGCCTGGAGGAACCTGCCGTGCTCACTAGTGGTCCACGCGGGTCCTGAAGGCGTGGATGGCGATCGAGCGAGTCCTAGAGGGGAAGAGCAGACGCGGCGAGGCTGCTGCGGTTCTGGAGCGATGCGGATCAGCTGGTGCTGGCCGTCCGACGAGGTCTCGAAGAGCTCGCTTTTGACCCGAGTGGAGATCGTCATCACAGCCTTGACGACGAGAGGAGGAGTGGAGTGGTTGACTGTAGTGGTGCGAAGGTAATTCTGAAGTGGAGAGCGATTGGGGCGGAGCTTTGATCGTTTACTGATTCTCGGACTGGCGGTACAAGCGCTCAATAGGGAGCTGGAGCTTGTGCTGGGTGACAAATCAGTCGAACACTGCGCTAGAAGGCGGTCGAACGGCTTTAACGTTCAGGTTGAGGTCAAGTTGAGCCGCAAACCAACATGGGTGCAACCACATGGGTTAACATTCTTGCTGAATGATGGTCTGGATACGCTTTCCGCGTCGATGATTCGTCGAAAACACGGATAGCATTTCTTACCGGCCAATCAAACGTCGTTAGACATATCGCTAGTCGAGACAAATCAAGAGTTAGTGTCATTTTGACAAGAGTGTTGGTTCTTCATGCCCATGAGATCTGATCTTCCGCCTGCAAGACGTCCGTCATGGTGTCGCTTGCTGCGCTCAAAGGGCCGCCAATTGCTCCGCATTCAGCTCTTCAATGGGTCTGACACTGCGTCGATAGGTCAGCGGCGTTTTTCCAGCAACTGTGTCGCACGTAGGAGAGAAGAGAATCGCCTTCGCTCGCTATGGGTTCCGTGGCTTGGGAGCTTGTGGTTCATGCTCAATAGACCGAGTTGAAGCAGTTGCGGTCCGCCCTTCAACGTCGACAGCGAGTTGCTGGAAGCTGCGGGGTCGATCAGCGGGGTCCATGAGTCATGTCTCGCTGTCGCCAACACTCCAAAGCGCTTTACAAGCCACGCCAAAAGCTGTGGCTTCACTCGTCCAGACGTCGGACATCAGCAGCTGCACTCGATCCTGTCCAGTGTGTTGGGTAATCGATTGCACGAGCTTGGTGGATGGCAGTCAACCCTGCCAACCACCGTGTATTACCAGTCTGGACTCTTTGCGGTGGCTTCGATCGAGCATCCAGCGTCACTGACACCGCCTCCGGTCCGGAACTAGCCAAACCTTTGAGCCGGCCAGCCACCTACTCGGCCATGATGGGGAGGAAAAGCGGCTCCTCCTGGACGAACGGGAGCGCGGCGATCTGCTGGCACATTGTCCGCACGCGCGAGAGTAGCGTCTGGTCCGTGGTGACGACGAACTGCACGTTCTTGCGGTCCACGATGGGCGCCTGGAGGATCGAGTAGATGGACACGTGGTTCTCCTCGGCGAGCTGGCCGATGGCGCGGATGATGCCGACGCCGTCCGAGATGGAGATGCGCACGAAGAAGTGCGCCTCGTAGTCCGGCTGCAGCACCGTGGGCACCGTGGCCTTGAACGGGTCGAACGGGCTGTCGCCTCGCGCGAGCTGGATGACGTCGTTCATGACCGAGTTGGCCGTCGGGAAGCGGCCGGCGCCTTGGCCCACGTACGCGCTGCTGCTCAGGTTGCTCGAGCGCACGTTGACGAGGTTGGTGGCGCCTCCGATGCTGGCGATCACGTTGGAGCGCGGCACGACCACAGGCGACACGTAGACGGCGATCTCCTGCGGCTTGTCGTCCGTGGCCGGCTGCAGCAGCTTGGCCACGCCCAGCAGCTTGATGGTGCTGTCCATCATTTTGGCGTACTCAAAGTCGACGGCCGAGATGCGCGAGATGCCGACGGTCGGGATGTCGCCGGGCTTGACGACACTACCAAAGCCGAGCTTGGCCAGGATGGCGATCTTGGACTGCACGTCGAACCCGTCCACGTCGGCGCTAGGGTTGGCCTCCGCGAAGCCGAGCGCCTGCGCCTCCTTGAGCACGTCGGCGTACGCGACGCCCTCGGCCTCCATCTTGGACAGCATGTAGTTGGTCGTGCCGTTCATGATGCCGGCGACCTCGGCGATCTCGTCGCCGCCGTACGCGTTCTGCAGCGTGTGGATGATGGGGATGCCGCCCGCCACGGACGCCTCGTAGCCGAAGCGCACGTCCGGGTGCTCGGCCAGCAGCTGCGCGATCTCGGGCATGAAGTTGGCCACCAGCGCCTTGTTGGCCGTGATGACGTGCTTGCCGCTGCGGATGGCGCGGAACACCACGTCCTTGGCGTCCTCCACGCCGCCCATGAGCTCGATCACGCAGTTGATGGACGCGTCCTCCAGAATGTCGCTGTAGCTGGCCGTGAACGCCGTCTGCTCCGGCGAGAAGAAGCGCAGGTCGCGCTTCTTGGACACGTTGGACACGCAGATCTTGCGGATCAGAGCCTGGACGCCTTGCGCGCGCAGCTGCGCCGCCTTGGCCGGGCTGTGCAGCAGCTCGAACACGCCGCCGCCCACGGTGCCGCAGCCGAACATGCCGATGTTGAGCGACAGCCGGCCGGTCATCGTGAAGAGAGAGAGTCTAAGGAGTCGAGGTCTTGGGCTTGGGAGCTGGCGGTCACGCTTGGAAATGAGGGTCGCCTCTCCCTGAGAGGCACGAGGTGATTGCGAAAAACCCTCTCGAAAATGATTAGATGCGTTTTGATGCGATTAGGTGCGGGTTTGTGCGGGAAGAGGCACGCGTACTTTGCGATTAAGTTCGTTTTGACGGGCAATGGTGCGACGACTCCTGGAGCTCACGGCAGGTGGACGTGGCGCACGGTGAGCGAGAGCCGCGTGCCATCCACGACGCGGTCGATGCTGTGCAGGTGGCGCGTGTAGGCCTCGTCGGTGAACAGCAGGAGGCTGCGGCGCTCGAGCGAGAAGCTGAAGCGGCCGGCTACCGACTCCTCTTCTTGGTCTGCTGAGGACGTTCCGAGCTTCCGGTGCGGCTCAAAGTTGACGCGGGACGAGTTGCCGACGCTCAGGATGGCCACGAGCGGGTAGTAACTCGGCCCGTCCTCATGCGGCATGATCCCCTCGCCTACAGCGTACTCTAATCGCCACTCAACCACGCTGTTAGCCCACTACCAGTCGCCAACAAACGGTTTAGAACCTCACCGTTGATGAGCGCGTGGTTGGGCTTTCGCTCCGCCGAGAAGATGCCGGCGTCTACAAGTGCCTGCGCGATCTGATCGAGCCACTGAGGAAGTGGCTCGGCCTGGAACGGCGCGCGCACCTGTCCGCCCCACATCTGCAGCCGGCGGCCGCGTAGCGTCACCCACTGGTGCTCGTCCGGCACCGAGTAGATGCGGCCGAGGATCGCGCGCTCTTCAACGTCCGAGATCCACTCCGGCACGTAGTAGACTGTCGGGATCGGCCCCTTACGGAAGCGCTCCAGGTCGATAGCAGCGCTGTAGCAGTCGCGCAACAGCGTCAGTCGCTCGCTAGACGCAGCAGCTGGCACAGAGCACAATGCTACCGTCGCGACCACGGCGTCAACGGCTGCGCCATCCATTCGTCTGCTCCAACCGCTTGATACTCCGTCTCGGGCGGGGAGCTGGCCGCATCCAGGCTACCAACGGCCTTATCGGCCTTGTCGACCTGCTGTTGCTGCCGCGCGCGGCGCCGCTCCTCCTGCAGCAGCTTGCGGAAGTCCATCGCGACAGCAACCACCTCTTGCACTGGCAGCATTGACAAGCATCAAACCTCAAAGAGATCCGTCAAATACCCAACATAACTCATTTCAGGTACATAAGCACTATAAATTTGGGTCATATTGAACCCATTCTGGCAAAATGTAGCCATCCGAGGAGCTAAAGATAGCTTCAAGCCCAATGCCAGTCTGGTCCATGGCTTAGGCGCTCACTGCTTCCCCAACTCGCTCGCCTATCGAGCCAGTGACTAGCCGCGCTCGCTCGCTCTCTCCGGATGAACACGTGATGTTCTCGCTAGACGTCGTGCAGTGGCGGCGGCGGCGGGCCGAGGCCGACGGCGCGAGCAGCAAGTCCCAAGCAGGTTCTCCGCTGCCTCGCGTCGACCAGCAGGACCGCCGCGCCAAGCAGATTTACGGCAAAACCACGTACGAGGTTAGGTGCTTTGCCGCATCGAGCGGCTGTGTGAGTGAGTGGCTGATGGAGGTTGCTGTGTTGGCAGTCAGGAGATGCACGCGGGGTACATGGAGCGCGTCGGCCAGTGGCTCAAGGCGGCGCCACCACACGAGTGGAGCAAAGGCTACGCCAAGGAGAACTACTCGCGCGCCTACATGTGCGTGTTCTTGACGCTGTAGTCTACTTGGATGGACTGTTCGCTAACTGGAGACATTGTGGCTGGCCGTGCACCAGGCCGCGGGTCCGGCGGAAGGAGCTGGAACACGGCGGGCCGAGCGTCAAGGTCGGGTACGCCGCGCTCTTTGACTTGATCGCACTGTCGCACTCGCTTTTCTCTCACATCGGGCACATCAACACAGCGCGTACTCACCCCGAGGAGTCTACAAGGGCGGCGGCAAGTGCGTCAAACACCTCGTGGACCCTCGCGCTCCGTCCTTAGCTGACCCGAGGAGCGAGACGCACGACGAGTACCGCGGGCGCGTCGTCAACGTGGAGAAGACGCGCGAGAAGCATAAGGAGATCCAGCCGCCGATGGCCATCCCGACCAACAAGCCGCTCACTTGCGGCAAGTTCTTCGTCTCGGACGTCATCAGTGCTGACAGCTCGTGCTCTAACCATACTGAAGCCGAGTTCGCTGACTCGAGGCGGTCACCGACACTGAAAGACCGGAAGGAGGAGCATGAGGACGTGTATGAACGGTTGTATCAGCCGCCTCGAGCGTCTACAGCGGCCGAGGAGCCTCCGAGCACGGCCGAGTATGTGAAATCCCCTCGCTGGAGAGAACCCAGTCGGCGGAAGTGGGTGGCTGGCTCGTTCGTGAGCACTGTGGCGTCCTCGAACGTGCACACAGCGCAGCAGCGACGGCTTGACGGCTCGGCGTCCGGTCCGACGCTGCTGATCGAGGACAAGTACGCGTCGACGTACGAGAACCCGTGTGCTTCTCCTGCTTCTCCCAGCGTCCGCAACTTTGTACGTCCTGGTTGTAGTCTGTGGTTCATGGTAGTGATGCTCAGAACTGACTGGTTGTGTGGACAGGAGCACCAGCGACGCGCCAAGACGGCGGCGGCGCTGGCGCAGAGGCCGCTCCAGCGCATGAGCAAGAAGTACTTCGTCTCCATGTGGACCGAGCCGGTCGGTGACCAAGTCGGTGACTCCGAGTCACCTCCGTCACCGTCTCGGAACCCTGGACGGCAGCTGGTCGACTCGCTACAGAGCCACAAGACCAGTCCTCGACGTATCCGGAAGGTCTAGAGGCGCTCGACTTGGGGACCTTGGGAGGAGTGGATGCGGCCTTAACTCGCTGGTATAAGACATGCGCGCGCGCGCGCTTTACACGACGGCTCGCTCTCCTATATAACAACAGCACAGGCCGCTCGAGCGTTTGGGTCGACGGAGTGACGCGCCGGGTCCTTTAGCTCGGCTTCAAGCTTGGAGTCCCGAGCCTTACGCTTAGGAGAACGAGATGAGCTCGACCTCGAAGATGAGCGTGGCCTTGGGCGGGATCACGGGCGGGTAGCCGCGCTCGCCGTACGCGTACTCGTGCGGCAGCGTCAGCTTGGCCACCTGCCCGAGCGACATCATGGCGACGCCCTCGTCCCAGCCGCGGATCACCTGGCCGGCGCCGAGCTGTTCCTCCCATAGTGAAAGCAAGTCGTTTCATCAGGACATGGATAAGAAGAAAAAAGCTGCACGACACCAGGAAAGATATCATACGTACGCGGAACTCGAACGGACGGCCGCGGTCGCGGCTCGAGTCGAACTTGGAGCCGTCGGTGAGCGTGCCGACGTAGTGCACCTTGACGGTGTTGCCGGCCTTGGGGAAGTTGGTGCCGTCCCTGTTTTTGGTTGTTTCGAGAAGGGAAATCATCGGTTTAGAGCGCGAGTTACACCGCTGGACGCCCCGAAGACTGAGGGAGACAGCCATGCAGCGTGTGGAGGCGTCGAGCGAGCCCAGAGGGCGTAATGAAGCGCGACGTACCCGGCCTTGATGGTGTCGATCTGGAATCCCATGGTGAACGGAATCTCTCGGTGTGTTTCAGCAAGTCAAATCGCGGAATGACAGGCAGAAAGGGGGGAGAGAAGACAAGATTGTCTCTCAACGATTTCATTGGATGAAAAGACAGGAATGTTCATTTCAGCCAATCATATTGTACGATTAGATTGGGGCAAAATATTGGCGATGAAAAATGGGCGATTTTATATGGAAAAGCGCATGGCATGGCTCGCCGAGCAATGCGAGCCGACCGCCTTGGTCTCTCTTGCTGTGTGTGTGTGGGTCACTACTGGGCTAGCTAGACACTCACGGGCGCCGCCAGCGGCTTGCCGACCTCGAGATCCGTGCGGATGACCTTGGGCGAGGACGCGCCAGTCGTGTTGGCCGCCGAGTTGGCCGCCGTCTTCTCGGCCGACAGGTTGCCGGCCGCCACGTTCGTCGGGTCCAGGTTCAGCCCCTCCTTGATGATCACGTTGCGATGCTTGACGAGCACGGCTGAGAAGACAACCTGTGCGTGTGTGGTAGGCGCTCGGTGTTAGAATTGTAAGTGGACACGGTCAAGGAAGGCCAGCGGGACGTACGTAGAGGATGAACATGAAGAAGGAGAAGACGGAGGCCGCCTCGTTCGAGTGGATGCTCGTGCTCTCGCCCTTCTCGGCCTCGACGCGCGCGAGGTAGGCGGCGCCGGCGAAGAGCACGGCGAGCGAGAACATCTGCAGCGACATCATGATGACGACGCCGATGAAGAAGCCGACGGCCAGCGGCGTCTGGTACTTGCGCATGACCATCGTGCCGCCCACGGACAGCGACACGATGAGCAGCATGGCCCAGACGCCCACGAAGCCGAGCGACTTGGAGTCGGCCTCGCCGCTGCCGTTGTTGTTCACCGCGGCCACGATCGCCGCCACCGCGTACATGAACCCGAAGACCTGGGCGGCGCAGCACAGTGAACACCAGTCAGAAACCGACCCGACGGTTGTCAAAATGACCAAGTAACGCACCAAGGTGATGAACCACAGGTACGTGATGAGCATCTTGGGGTTGCCGCAGCACGCGCGCGCCTTCTCCTGGGCCTCAATGACGGGGATCGGCATCTACACACCATCCAGGTCGTTAGTTTCCTCTGGAAAGGCCATTCCACCATGTGGAGCTCCTCGCGACCATCAAAGATACTTTTCTTCCTCTCCGCGTACCTTGGTCACTTGGGGGATCGTCCGGTGTCCTGCGGAGAGTCCTGCGGGTCCTGTAAGGCTGGCGCTTGAGGGCCGGCGGCGGGGAAAAGCGATGTGCTGCTGCGAGGATGGCGAGCGGGCGCGATGCGATGCCTTGGCTTGCGAATGGCCGGGGCCGGGCGGCGTTTCCTTTCTGGCGTTACAGCGACGGCGGCGCTCGTTCCCACGAGGCGACTCGATTCCGACCCGTGGGTCTGCATAATTATTTGAACCCGAATCCATGAACCCAGCACTGGATCAATAGTAAGTAGAAGATTAATGGCGGGTCGGGTGGGTTTGAGAAATATATGGGTTTGGAGAGGAAGACCCGGCGGTTGCGCCGCAACGACGTCGGTTGGTTTCTCGCTGCGATTCGCCACCCCTGGGGAACCCACCCACCCCAACCACACGTTCGTCCCTGTCAAGATGCCCGTGGCAAAGACATCACTGCTTCCAGGGGAGTTCACTTGATGGAGAGCGATACAGGAGCAAGCGTGGTGTCGTCGCGCTGTGCTGCTTGCCGTGGTGGGTTTGCTTAGCACCCGGTGGCGGCTCTGATCCGGGTTCAAAGTGAACCCATCCCGTCCGAACTCGGCATACCGACTATTATCATCCAATGCGGCGCGGTATGCGCTTGCAAAGTTATGATATACCGATTCTAAACCGGTACATCGAAAAGCTCAAGTTGAAGCCTGCTTCAACTCGCCGCAGCCTCACGATCAACCTCGCCGGACGCTTCCAATCGCTGGACGCAGCCATTCCCCACGCCATTCCCCTCATCTGGACCTCCTTCCACCTCTTGGAGGCGATGGCGAGCATCTCAACGCTCACTGCGTCACCATCAACGGCGTCCCTCTATCGCTCACTGCGTCATGCGGAGCAAAGACCGTGACGCGCCACGTGGACTGCATCGACTGGTGCTTGGACCACCACCTTGGGATCCCACAATGCTCCAGCTTGGCAGTTGCACTCACTTCCCCACGTTCGCGTCCCTTGGCCGTCGCAGTAGACGCGGCATCCAGCACCTCCTTCACCCGACGAAATCGACGGTCAGGAAGCACTCGCTGCCGTTTCCATACAAATTCCAAGTCATTTTCAGCCCAGGACGGCCGATTTCCTTCCATCCAGACGCTCCCATGGCGTCCAGCGTAGCGTCCTTTGAGCTCCTTCCACCGCCTTCGCAGGAGTGATGAGTGGCCACCAGCGTCGCCTATCCACTGCCGAAGCTCTAGCGCCCGCCACCTCGGCGCAAGTCACTCCGGAATCCATCCACAGGAGCTCAAGCCACGGTCACTCCATGCTCATCACATATTGAAACCAAGTCAAAAACGCCGACATGCGCTTCCTCCGGCGGCTATTTGCTCGGCTACGCACTCGGCGGTTCCTCGACCGACTCGTACGCACTAAAGGCGATGAACTAGGCGCTATCCGACTGTCAGCGGCGACTACAAGGACCCGGGAGACCCACGAGCAGTCCTTCATGGGGTCTATACGTTCCTCAGCATCTCCATCCATACTCTCAGTGAGGTCGACGAGGTTCCAGCCGTCGATTTGGACCGGAGACTTCTACTACCCGCCGACCGACACGCCGACCGGGAGGAGGAGCTTCTCTACTACTCGCTTCTCCTTCGCAGCCTCCGTCAAGGCCTCACCGTTGGCTTCAAGCCCGTCGGCGAATGGATCAACACTTAAACTGGACGAGCTGCTGCTCCCGACGCTGGATGAAGAGGTGGATGCTGGAGGCAGGAGCGACCCATTCGACATGTGGGACTACGTCCATCCAAAGTTCGTAAGGCGCTCGACCATCAACGAGTGGATCTGAGCCTAGAAAAAGAGCTCCAGGGACTCGTTCGGGTCGACCGGACGACTCGTGTTACAGCTGACGCTGTATGGCGCAGAGCCACTGGGGTTTCCAGCCCAACAGCCGCTGCACCAACCGACGCGCGCCGAGCGCGACGAGTCACAGGTAACCTCCGCCCCACAAAGGTCGGCAGGCAGCAGGGGCAACGAGCCCAGGTAAAGAGCCAACTGCTCAGGCAATATCACTTCTACATTGACAAAGAGGTCGCGACACCGATCAACTCGATACGGCCACTCCAAGATTAGAGGACGGCCGTCAAGTAGGAAGTACTCGAGCGAGCAGTCTGTCAGTCCATAGCAAGTGAGTGGCACGGTGCTCTGGGCCAGCAGTCACCTCGGTGGCGACTCACTGTGGAGTCCAAGCTTCCCGTCAAGGAGTAGATAGGAGCGCTCGCGTCATCGTGGTCGGAGTATCAATCGAGATGTGATTGACGTTGCGCTCGGGTCCCTGGTCTGTCGTTGTGGCTGGTGGTGGCCACTCAACGATCAGGTCAAAAGGAAGCGCCATGTTCTTGAACAGCGTCATGCTGGATCCCCACTGAGCTGCAGTCCGCTCTACCCCGTCAGCACCTTGGCGATGATGTCCTCCAGCACTTTAACCGCTCGGTCCAGCTCCTGGTCGCTCACTTGTTCCGCCGTCGCCCCGCAGTTGTCGATCACCTGTCGACACCTCGCGACCAAATGCTCGAGCTTCCGGCGCTTGGTATCGCCCCCCTTGGTCTCAGTATGTGACCTCTCTCCCTCTCCTCGCTCGTCCGCTCTCCTCTTCCTCTCCTTCGCCCTCTCGCCCGCCAATTCACTTGCGTTGGGTATGAACCACTGGCTGAAGACTCGACGACACCGCCGCGCGTGCTGCTCTCGACCGTCTGAAGTCGATACAAACGCGATCGCAGCTCTCTCCAACGCGTCAGTATCGCCCTCGTACTCTCTATGGAGCAGCACCAACTGCCGCAGAGCTTGTCTAGCACCGACGGCCGGCATTGCAGCTTGGATACTGAGCGACTGAGCCACGTTCGAGTGCGCGAGTACCTTGTAGACCCCTTCAAGGACGACTTGACCAAGTGGCGATGTCATGTCCGCCTTCTCCACCGCACAAAGTCGTTGGAACAAGGCCGTGAACAGCTCGGTGACGACTGGAACGTCGCTTTCCGCCGCCTGGACGTCGAACAGAACCGTCTTGACGAACCAGGCGACGGCTCCGGCCATCTCCATCGAGACGCCAGTGTTGTGGCTGACGATCTCGAGCAGGTTCTTCATCACTTGGACGCACTGGTTGCTCTGGTTGCGCTTCAGCAACGCGCTCATCTTGCTCAGCAAGTAGAGACAAGCGTCAAGTACTCGAGTACTCGACAAGCCCGTCGACTGTACCTGAGGCAAAGTCGTCGCTAGCAGGCTCAGCACCTCGGTCATGACTGGTAAGAGGATCCTTGAGAGCTCGTGGAGGTCCGCCAAGTCTTCCCGCGCGTCATTGTCGTCGTAGACGCTCTTGAGCACCATCAGACAGACCTCCAGCACTCGTAAAGCGCCTGCAAACTTGTCCGCATCGCTTCGTAAACCTGGATCGGCGGTCGTAGGGCCCAGTAGCTCGATGATCGTGCCGCAACACTCGAAACACAGTGGCAGCTGCGTCGCGATCCATTGCTCCTTGTCTGGATGTTCGTAGTCGCGCAGGAACTGGATGCTCGCAAGCTGCTCGAACAGCGATAGTCTGGATGCGATAGCAGGCGACCACGAGTGGTACGGCCCGTCACTGCAGATGCTCTGGATAACGGACGTCACGCGATTCATGCACGTCTCCTTGAGTACCAGCGGTAGATCGGGGTACACGAACGCTACAAGCCGGGTAATGTCGCCAACCACATGAGCTGGTAGAGGTGGTGGCTTGGTGGCTTGGCTGCTCTCTCCGTCTTCAGATTCCTGCTCCATGAGCGTCAACAGCGTCTCCAAGGCTGCGAGCGCTGTGTCTTCTTCCCAGCAATAGCACAGTAGCTCTCTCCACAGCATCCAGCACACGTATCGCTGGTTGAGACTCGGGTGAACCGCGTGCTTCAGCAACGACAACTGGAGCTGTTCCAAGCCAGAGAAGCGAGTTGCCAGCTCCAGTAACGAGTCGACGACCAGCGGGGAGACGCTGGTGAGTGTGGACGCGGACGACTTGACCGCGCAGTCATCACGGCACCGGTCGAACAGCTTGTCCAGCACTTCAGCGATGCTTGTATCGCTTTCTAGAGGTGTTTGTGGGCCAGCGAGGTCTTCGGAGCGACTTGTAGCTGTCATGGAGACGAGCAGACACCAGTGAGTCCACCGGATCGAGATCTCCATCGTGCTGGAGTCGTTTGTCGGAGTAGAGTGTTCCGGATCCTCTGGATCTTGACGCTCGAAGATGGCGCGGACCATGTCTTGTGCTGGATACCAGAGCAGCGCTTGCATGATGGCGACTCCCGTCTCTGGTAGTGATGGCGGCGTAGACTCGATGGTGGACGCGATCTTGGACGGGAAGGCCATCACGAGCTCCAGCACTGAGCGGAAGTCGATCGCGAGCTTCAGTGGTAGCTGGTGGCGACTCCCAGCACTTGGATTCACTATAGTGGCGTGGACGAGAGCGCTCGCCGTGTTCACGACTGCCAAGACACAGTTCTCGAGCTAAGAGTGGAGACAACAGGCAGTCGTTAGACGTAAGTGCAGACAGTTTACTGAAGACAAGAGAGAGAGACGCACCGTGGAGGACGAGAGAGCAGCTGCGAGAGGCAGGAAGTGGCCTTGGAACGCGCGCCAGTACAGCCGCAGCATCTTGAGTGTTGTAGCAGCACGAGTCGCCATTGCAACCCCATCTTTGAGCTGGATAACAGCCAGGAGCTCGCCAACGGTGGCTTCCATCGCTGCGACGACGCTGTTGACCACGTCCTCCGCGTCCAGAGGAGCGGTATTATCCCGAGGATCTCCCTCGCCGTCTTCTTGGAACAGCAAGTTTGTATGGGATCTGGCGAGCTTGGTCAAGTTCTGGACAAATCAATGAGGATCAGTCAGGCCTCCATTGTACCCACGAGGTTACCAAGCGGCCGCTTACCTTCCACACCAACGTGGCGAGCTTCAAGCCGACTCCATGGCCGTCTCGCCGCTCCGCCAGCGTCTTGTGCAGCGTCAGCAGCGCGCGCGCAACTGCTCTCACCGCCGTTGTTTTCGTCTTGCTCGGTCGTTTCACCGTCTTCTTCTCCTTCTCCCCCACTTCTCCATTCTCTTCTTGGACAGCGAGCACAGCGCGGAGCGAGCGCTCGATCAGCTGAATCCACCGCTTGTCCCGCCCTCCGCGTCCAAGCTCGTCGGTAGAACCCGTCACAATCACCGCCAGTACCTCCCACAAGGCGTCTTCTTCCTCCTCCTCTGGCTGCTTCTCGCCGTCTGTAGCGCCGTTCAGACCCGCGACGAGCGTGTCCGACGCGTGGACAGCCAGCGCGTCCACTATGAGCCACTCGCCGGCCGTCAGTCGCTCCTCTTCCTCGTGTTCCAGCCCTGAAGTCGACAGCACAGCTCGTGCTACCGCGACTAATCGCGCGCTGGGGCTGCGCAGACTCGTCACCGCCTCGCGCGCTCGCTCCTGCAGCTCGTGCTCGTCCAGCGCCGGGTCGAGAGCCAGGCGCAGGTCCCGACGCAGCGCTAGCGCGTCGCCGCCGTCCGCGCTGGCCAGCAGTCGGATCATCGCTGCGGCCTCCATTCTAAGATTGACTCGATGACTGCCTTTCTAAAGGCAACCAACTGCGCCATTCCAGAGCTCATCCTGCTCCCCTTTTATTTCTATTTTCCTTTTAATTTCATGTTTCTGCATTCCTCTGGATTTCCTGACAACTAATATCCACACACACACGTCACACATCTGTCACACGTCACAGACTCGCTGACGTCGTGACAGCCACACGCACCAGCAGCAGCAACGGCTCACTTGTTGTGCCCCGCCGCCAAAAAGTGCTTCATGCCGCGCCGACCGATCTTGACGCGGTGGATCTCTGGCGACGGCGCGATACGCCCGCGTCCCTTGTAATAGCGGCCGGACCATCCGCCTCCGCCCCCGCCGCTCTTCCGGCGCTGCGACGTATCCGCGAGCGTCTCGTGGCCCTGCAGCATCTTGACGGCCACGTCGAGCTTGCCGGCGTCTCCGCTCTCCACATCCGGGTAGCTCTGGGCCCTCGGGAAGTTGATGAGCATCCCGAGACGCGTGCGCAGGTGCACCATGTAGAACTGCAGCTGCCTTAGGTCCTCGGGCCGCAAGCTCTGGATCGCCTTGAGCTCCAGCACGTAGCGCGCGCCGCTCGGCAGCCGCACAATGAGGTCCGCGCGTCGGCAGCCAATGCGCTGGCCGTCGTACGTGATGGGGATCTCCCACTCGGACAGACACATGAGTCCTCGCTGGCCCAGCTCGACCTCGAGCGCGCGCTGGTACACCATCTCGTTCTGCGCGTTGCCCAGCGCGTTGTACACGCGGTTGACGATGCGCACGATTTCGCGCTCGAACTGCGCCGAGTTTTCGATCGCCGGGAGTTTGCGCTCGCCCCCCGCTCGGTCCTCGCTGCTGCTCTTGCCGCGAGTTGAAGAAGCCGAGTAGAACGGGATCGAGCACTTGGCCAGGTGCTCCGTCAGCGCGTCCTCGCCCCGCGCAGCGCGGCCGCCCGTGTAGATCCCGCGGTAGATGCGGGCCAGCGGGATGTCGTCGTCCGTGTCACTGGCCACGGATCGCACCGACTTGCGAGGCTCCGCCTTGACCACCAACGCTGTTGCTGTAGCTGCCACTGCCACTGCCACTGCTTCACGCTTCGCCATCCTGTCTGTGGAGCTTGGGGCTTAGAGCTTGAAGGCTTGGAGCTTGAAGGCTTGGAGGCTTGAGGCTTGGAGGTTGGAGGCTTGGAGACTTGATCGCTAGCCGGCAGATTGAGAAGTGAGAGCGAGATCTCATGTGCGGGCATGGACATGGCGAACTTCGACTTGAGAGAGAGCTGTTGGATGCCTTTCACTTGGTGTTTGTATGTGATCCAAGCGGTGGACGCATTCTACTTGACATTTGTATGTGGTCCAAGCGGTGGACGCATTTTACTTGTGATTTGTATGTTAATGGGTTGAAAAACGACGCCGAAACTGGCTTCAGAAAATGGATACAGTGACTTCAACCACGAAGTGAATATCCGTTTTCACAGGGGTCATTCAAAAACAGACTTACTTCAGTTGCGAAGGACTTGGAAGTAGCTGGACGCGGTGGATCTCGGGCGCCGGCGCCACTTTACTGGCGCGCGTCTTGCGTGGGGGCTGGTCGCGCAGCTCCGTCTCGCCCTGCAGCTTGTCCACATCGAAGAAGAATCTCGCGCCGCCGCCTTCTCCGTCCACCACAACGTCCGGGAACGTCTGCGCCTTGGGGAAGTTGATCAGTAGCCCGAGCGGCACGTGGAAGTGCACCATGTAGTACTTGAGCTGGCGCAGCTGATCCGTCTTGAGGCTCTGCACGGCCTTGAGCTCGAGGACGTAGCGCGAGCCGTCCCCGAGCTGCACGATGAGGTCGGCGCGGCGACTCCCGATCCGCTGGCCCTTGTACTTGATGGGGATTTCGAACTCGGACAGACACGTGAGTCCGCGCTGTCTGAGCTCGATCGCCAGCGCTCGCTGGTACGATCCCTCGCTCTGCGCATTGCCCAGTGTGGAGTACACGAGGTTGACCATGCGCACGAGCTCGGCTTCGAACTCGGCCGGTGTCTGAATCGCCGCCTTCTCCTCGCCATCCTCGTCATTGGTTGTGTCCGGTGGTGGAAAAGAGGAGTCGGTTTGAATGGACCACTTCTCCAAGTGAGCCACGAGGTCTTTCACCGGGTTGGAAGGCAGATCGTGGGCCTCTTGGTTGGACAAGCGCGCCGCGCTCTCGGTGCTGGGGGCCTCGCCTTCGTCTGTCGGCGGCGACTTGGCCGCCTTGGCGCTGCGAGTCTCCACGGGCATCCTGGTGTACAAACAAACCTGTGGGGGCTGGAGGCTTCAGGGGGGGGGAGCTCTTGGAGGCGCAAAATGCCGACTGGGACCTCGACTCCTGGGCATTTGAGGCGAAGATTCTCCGAATGCATGGCGCTGATTGGTCCGTCGAGTCCAGAACAATATGGGTTCATACTTTTGTGAGTGCTGGTCGCAATCATTCCTCGATGGAGGGCAAGTTGAAGTTGAAGTGCATGAAGAACGCAACAGTCAATATCGTTTTCAGTATGGAGAGAGAACGCAAGCAGCGAGCTCGCCAGAGTCATAGCTCGACTCTAGGGCTTTATAGCAACAGTGCAAGTGTGTAGACAGACGTGTCCGCACACCAGGGAAGTCGTGAGTCCCACTCAATCACCCTCACACATCGATGATCGGCGCCTTGGTGGACTCGGGCCCGCCCTTGCTCGGCGACACGATGGCGTCGTACGCGGCGCTCGTGTCCTTGAGCTCGGCGCCGCCCGACCCGGGCAACTTGTAGTCGTAGGCCTGGCCGCCGTGGTACGAAATGTCGATGCCGCTCGCCTCCTTCTCGTCGGTCACGCGCAGGCCGACCGTGTACTTGAGCACCATCAAGATGACCATGGTCGCCACGAACGAGTACCCGCCGGCGACGCACTGCGACACGAACTGGTGCAGCAGTTGCTCCGGGTTGCCGTAGAACGCGCCGCCCGTGATGTTCGGGTTCGCTTCCGACGTGGCGAACAGACCGGTCAGCAGGCCGCCGACGAAG
>JAADXY010000101.1:0-49630 GCA_023338065.1 Phytopythium montanum
ATCGACGCTGGGGGCGACAGGGTGCGCTTGGATGGCGATATGAGCCTCTATCTACTTGCATGTGCATGTCATCAACCCAGTCTATTTGAATGTCAACAACAAAAATCAGGGTTGACGGCCTTCCGAAGCTGATACAATGGGGTGCGCTTACCAAATCCATTGCAGTTGACAGGCGGCGTCTGTCGTATTGGTCGTTTTTACAATCGTAGTCTGACTTCCGAAAATAATTTTGAGGTTTGTCTGAGGTGACATCTTGTTGTTTGTAATGGTACTTTTTCGAGTTGAGATCACGGGTCCGCCAGACAGCGATATCAGAGTGGACCACGCCGAGATCTGAGGTTATTTCCTACTGGTTTTTTATGTGGCTTTTGCATGGCTTCGCCACCAGAATTGTGACAAAATTAGAGAAATAGGAAATCGAACCTGTGTCTTAGAACGATGGGAGTATAAGTGACCACTAAACGCCCACCGCCGTTAAACTAGTAGAGTTGCGAGCGAAGCATCTTGGTACATCAAGCAGGTAGGCTTTTACGGTGTAGATATATTGACATAAAATGATGTGACATGTAATAATATACCAGCGGCAGCATTTGTGTTGTTTTAGAATGCATTTGGCGTGACATGCAGAAATATCACGGGAGCAATAGTACTTCATTAAGTGACACGGTAGGATTACCCGAAGTTGGTAATCGGTCCTGTCAACAACCGAGCTTGTCCGTTGGGTTGCAATACTTCTGCCGATGCTGTGTTTGGCGTTGGTTTATCGTTTTAACTTAAGCATAGCTGGTCCAAAAAAATAACGATGGAGGTGTATATATTCACCATTTTATAGTATGCTTGAACTTATAGAATAATTTGGTTCGTAATACTCGGTAATTCTTCGTTCAACTCGTGCTATGAAATGTTTATTTAGCATGCTGTCATTGAGCGAGCACACTGGCTTAAGTAAACAGAATGGGTAAGTTTTTTGCTATCGCGTACTTTGTGTTTGGCATGAATGGTATAATTGAGTTATTGCAAAGTGTTTCCGAATTTAATCAACACCGTCTTTCAGAATATTTCGCTCAAAATCCTTGAAAATATTAATTCGTAACAACACGAAGTTTGGTATAACTGTACACGAAACCCATGGGCAAGCCACGCCCAATGCCGTGGATAATGACGACAACAGAGGAAGCAAGGTGCTGCCAGTTGTGTCAGCCAATATATTGCCCTAACTAACTCGCGAAACTAACGCTTGGACGGCACAGGGTGAACTGGGCTGTCCATCCTGGTGAAACATTACCGTATTCCTGATGTGTTTTCTGACAGACATTTGTGGTGTACCTTTGATCAGATCTCTCATGAACATCGGTATGCAGGATTTTTTTGGCTCGATCCCCCGATGGCTTCATCTTCATCTATGCATGGTGCCAGTAGAACTTATATTTTGACGACTCAAATGTTGCTAAAAGCTCATCAGCAAATATGAGTGTTCGTAAATGGAAAACATCTGGAAGGACAATATAAATACAGCTTAGATAACAATCCTGGACGAAGAATGGTTAGAGACACCTCGAGAGCAAACGGAGGAGCAGGCAGATTTTGGTAGCCGACGAAGCAAGTCACTCTTCAACCTCAAATTGTGCGGATGTGACAATACAAGCGTATTATTTGTACTGTCTGCGTGTGGATATATTCTTGGAGCATCCGCACCGGGTGCGATAGTGCTAGGTTTGTCCACGTTTTCTGCACAATTTTGCGTTTACGATTTTTTGTTGTTGTACTGCACCTGTTGCACTAAATTTGTCGTAAAGTACTCACAAATTTGCTCAACGTATTTTGGGGCAAGTTTGCCCACGAGTTTGCTCTTGTGTATTGCATTAAAATGCGAAGCGGAGGTCTGGACTGCGAATTGTCGTCCCATGCGGCGGCCAATGGTACGCCCTCTGCGCTGATTCTGATGGTGGCTGGCGAGTCGCTGGCGCTGTTCGGCACGCGATCTGCTGCAGCGTGTGTTCCGGGCGATCGCGCTCTGCGCCGGCAAACATTTTGCGGCTCGCTTCACTGTTCACGGCGGGCGACGGTGGCTCCTTTGCTCCTTTGCCTCCTAAAACGTTGCGGCACGCAGTCAACACATAATGTACTTGGTGTGGGACCCATACTCAATAGGATGTGTAAATTTGCTAACTGGTGTGGCAAGCCTGTCCGCATCTGCTCAAATCACGTTTTTTTTAGTATCCAAGCGAGCAATTTGCGTTTAGCTTGAGCACAACCGGTGCGGATGCTCTAAGCGTCGACAAAGGATGTTTCCGGTGTTCCGCACACATGGAGCGGAGAACCATAAGACAAACTAATCTGCTGCTTGTTGGGTAAGCTAAGAAGATGAAAAGTATCGACAGCTGTGAGGTTTGAACTCACGCGGGTTTCCCCAATGGATTTCAAGTCCATCGCCTTAACCACTCGGCCAAGCTGTCACATTGGAACAAAGACAAAAATAACTATATAAACATAAAGCAAAAGCACACCCTGATTGTCGAATTCTAAGCGACACACAGCTTGTCCTTATTTTAGCGTTCCAGTTAACTTTGGTAGATTTAAGCTCGAACGCAAATTACGCGCTTGAACAATCACAACAGCACAAAGCGCAAGACTAAGACATTTGTGTGTGTGTGTATGTGTATAGGGATGGGGGGGGGGTAGCGCTACAACGGTGAGCAAATTTCCCACACGGATTGTTGTAGGTGTGTCCTGCTTCAGCTCGCGTGTCAGACTCAGTAAACATGTATCAGCAGCTGGTCACCGCCAAGGACCGCTCATGTAACAAAGTCATAAGTGTAAGAGAACGAGATGGATTAGTTTGTTTTTGTGACTCGATCCTGACACATACAACTTATGCGTGCTTGTTCTTTCCGATGTTGATAAGAAATGACGCACAGCCCATCATTGAAAGCTTTTTGTTTCGATAATTAACCCGTTTGCGATCAAACGGTCATTTTTGGACCATATCGCACGAATCTCAAAAGGTGGTTCGAAAAACGGCTGCGATATGGTCTTTTTCATACCATTTCATAGAACTTCAACTGACTATAGTTGGACTGTGATGGTCAGAATGTGTTCAACTTTTTCTGACATACTTTATCCAATACAAATACGCGTACTGTCTGTTTTGAAGATTATCATCACAAAATGCGGTAGATTCCGTTTCCCGCAAGCAGTACCGTGGTTTGCGATATGGTCTTTTTTGGGCCAATTTACTTGCATATATCTTGGGGATAGTATAGTATAGTTAACGACTTCGTTCGCAAACGGGTTAAGCATTTTGTTGTTGTTGCTGCAAGCGATTTTCTTAACAAAGCTGAAAAATCATGTGTTCCTAAGAAACTCGCCACAAATCAATGCTATTCACAATCGGCGGCTCATATCAGCGACAAGAGCATCCCCAACTGTTGACGCTGCTCTGTAGCGCTAGATCTGACATATAACCACATATTCTCGAGGTGAGTCGTGCTATGAACATGTAAAAGTTATTGAGACACGCAACACACGGCACCATTTGGCGCGGAATCGGCACAGCAAGCAATAAATATCATCGAATCTGCAATTCTGTAACTGTCAACGTTTGATTGCAAACATGTCAAATTTTATCCAGATACGGAAATATCGGATATAGTGGGTGTAGGAGGTGGAAATGCTCTAAACACAATAGGCCACGAGCTAAAAAAGTCCAATATAGGCGTGTTGGTGTTGTGTACGGTGGAAAACGAGGTTATCTACGAGACAAAATTGGATGGCGCGAACGGCAAAGTTATTGGAATAAAACCCCATAACTACTCTAAGATGCGGTCTTTACGAACATAACGCTATAAAATTGAATGCGGGGGACCATCAGCAGCAAAGCTCACATATTCTTAATAAGATCAAGAGTTTTCGATATTGTTGTATAGCAAAGCGAGCTGATATCGCTTTATCGAAAAAGTGTCGCGATATCCGCACAACCACAGCCATTTAAATTCCTACGGTCATTGGGCTGCAGGCGAGTCTAACACTGGGTCTCATTACCAATTATACCAGCTACACAAAGATGCGAAGCACCGCTGCGCTAGTCGTTGACCGTCTAACTCTCCAGTGGGAGGACGAGCTCTCCAATCTCGAGACTAGCCACGAAGCGTTCGGTGACGTCGCTTGCCATGTGGAGGAGGAGGCCTCCGATGCTGAGACCCCTATCCTCGCGGAGTACATCGCAGCTGGCGGAGACGAGACACTCAAGGGGATGACGAACTTTTCCACCCCGGAGTTTGACGCGCTCTGGGCTATCGTCGAGCCAGATGTTACCATCGTTTGGTCGCAAGGGCGTGGTCGCAAGCCATCTATCTCAGGGAAGGACGCACTCTTCATCACGCTGGCGGTACTGAAGCACTTCGACACCTGGCAGAAGCACTCCATCGACTTAACATCGGCATCTCGACGCTCGAGAAGATGGTGCATCGCGTCATCCAGACGGTTGAGCCGGTGCTCCACGCTCGACTTGTCAAACCGGCCGTGATGTTGGAGCAGATGGAGAACGGCAACACCTTCGTCAACTATCCTCATGCCCTCTACGCGACCGACGTCAAGTTCCAACCGGCGTATCGACCCAGCGGACGCTTTACAGATCAAAAGGTCTACTTCTCGGCGAAGCACAAGCTCTATGGCTTCAAGATCGAGTGCTCTGTCGCTCCACCTGGCCTTGCGGTCGGCGTGTCAGCGCACAGCCCTGGCTCAAGCTCCGACCTCACCACCATGCTGGATCGGCTTCAAGCCCACCGCCAGATGCTTCGCAAGGAGGACGCGTCACCTCTTGAGATGGGAGGCGAGCCGACCGCGTTTCCCCAGATGTGGGCAACGCTCGTGGACAAGGGCTACCAAGGTGCAGGACGTGTGTTGCGGACGATCCAGCCGAAGAAGCAGCCGCGTGGAGGGACTCTCGACCGCGACGACCTGGCGCGGAACAAGGCCATCTCATCTGACCGTGTGATTGTCGAGAACTTCTTCGGTCGCATGTGCATGCTGTGGAAGGCGACGTATGCTACTTTCAAGTGGAACGAGAACCGCTTCGACGTCGTCGCTCGCCTCTGCACGGCCTTGACCAACTTCCATGTTGGCCTAATGCCTTTGCGAGCCCGTGACAGCGAGCACTATGCGCAGGTGCTGTCCAAGTACCAAGCAATGGGTGACTGCGCGCGAGCTAAACGTGCCAAGGCTCAGCGCGTCTACCGCATGAGGCAGCAGCTTCGCTCTCGACCAGCTCCCTACAGCACCCGTCTTTCAGCGGCTGATCGAGAGACCCAGTACGAGCCTGACAGCCCAGACAACTCGTTCGCTTTTTAGCTCCGGCTTCTTTGAGCCACTTGCCAGTGTGAGTCACCTAAACTCCAATCATCAACAGCTGGGAACTTTTGCACTTGCATTTCAAATCTATCTAGTGTCGTGACTAACCAAGCTTCCAACAACATGGATGTAATCAGACTCCGTGCAGCTAGATAGGTTAGGCTGAAACTTCGAAGCGGTTAAATACCACGGAAGCCGCAAATGCCAGATGCCCACTAATACCACACCACGTGTCCTCTTAAACTCCAATATGCGCTACAGGGGTGTGTGTGTGACGTTCACAGTGCTTCGGCCCGTCACCCCCTTGGCAGTTGATGGAAAAATGGAAAGTGATAAGACCCTTGGTGTCAGCGCTGAGCGCGCAGGTCAGACATAGAGCATTCACGACACTTGATATCGTGGCAGAGTATTATTCTGGCTCTTGTCTGTTGCAACCTTCGTTGAAGCCATTTGTTATTTCGGTCTGCGACCTTTCGTGTGTGATATCTCTGGCTCTACGACCTTTCGTGGACCAGGAAGCAGTGCTGACCTGTTAGAAATGATTTGGAAGCCAAAAAGACCGCCAACTGTTTTACAGAGGTTCGTACCTATCCAGTCAGATTAGGTGCGGACCTGCTTTGCATGGCGAGACAGAGATGTTTCCGAAAAACAGCAGAAATTGCGAAATATTTGTATCTGCGTTTCGAATGGTTCCGCAAGAGAGCATAACCATACGAACATGCAAAAGTGATTGATTTATGTGAAATTCCCGGTCATCCGACAGGACTGACTTTTTGAGAGTGTTATCTAATGAAAACCGGTACTTTAAACAATACAAAAATCAACCATAAACCACAAATATGACACACGCCAATCAGATTTGTTATGTCGCTTGCGTCGACTTGTTCTTGCAACCTATTTTCACTCAGTACTGATGTTATTTTTTTACTCGATTTGTTTTGGTGGTTAAAGGTTGGGTTCACCCCGGTATAAAACGGTAAAATAGCGCAAATGGTCTTCAAAGAGGTGTCCAGACAGTCGAACTGAACACAGTTCTAGGATGTCATTATTGAATCGAGTCAAAATAAATGCTGCACGTATCCACAAATTCTACAATAGTAGTTGTTGTATACTGTTTCGTTTGGCAAACCACTCCGCACAGCTAGGGTGGAACCATTTCATTTTCGTTGGATCGAGATTGTCAACAAAAGTTGCAAAGGCAAGTAGTGTGACGCCGTTCAGTCACCATTCTGGCGTTTTTTTTTGTATCGGCGCATCTGAAAGCCAGGACTTGAAAACGCGAGCAAACATGTGGCCGGTAAAGTCGGGATTGGTTACGAAATTGACCACATTCTTCACTTTCCCAACCGAGCGGCGTGGTGATCTGCGCTCAGCGGGAGGGAGGGAGCTTGCGCAGCCTCGTGCGGTGGTCAACATTCTCGTCAGACCTCATCCAGATCCTTGGTGACTTTGGACTGAAGTCCTCCGACTTTGTCGTGGCAAAAACTGAAGCTGACCCAGACCTGAAGTAGATGACGCACACACATCTTTAGCTTGAGTGGTAGTGGTGCATGGCTCACCTCACTAACTGAGCGACCAAGATGGCCTTTGGGATCGTGGCGGACGAGACGAAGTCAAAGACCCGCGGGATGACAGCGGATCCCTAAAATTGCCCACACGCCTATCACGGTGAATACGTGCAGGTCATGCGGCCTTCGTTCTTGTCCTCGTGAACGTTGCTGGTACGCCTGAGCAAATGCTGGACTACAAGCCTCAACGCTTCCTTGACGTCGCGTCGGTGATCCAGCGTATACTGGAGAAGTTGGGGCCACTGGTGCTGCGGAATCAAACCCCCCCCACCGCCGGAACACCTTATTCTGCGCAGCGTTCTGAAGCACGATCCCACAGGTCAGGTCCATCTCGTCCTGGATCAAGAGGCATGTGTTGTCCACCTTGGAGACGAAGCTGGAAATCAGCTGTTTCAGACGTTCCTCCGCGCAGCCATTGCCGAGGCGAGCGTTGATCAGATTCCTGACCTGCTGCGTCGACAGCGGCAGATCTGTAGCGCAGCCATTGGTTGGTTAGACAGCGTCCGTCAATAGCCTGCACACAAAAGACAACATAACGTACCCAGGCGGCCTGACAAGTAGTCGGTGATCTGCTTTGTGTCCGTGTTCGTCGCCACGAACGCGTCGAGATGGTCGAGAAGCTCGCCGTCCACCAGGTCGAAGCTGCGCTTCAGAGCGGTGTAAATGGGCTTGGTGATCCTGTGGTTGTGAACGTTGAACTGCAGCATGGTCAAGCACGATTGCAAGTGTCAGTGACACAGCATCCTCAAAAGTTGCGCAACTTCGAACCCACCCTCCTCCTTCTTGACTCGGATAGCCCAGCGTGACTGATCGCCATCCTGGATCTCCACCACCGCCAGTCGGACGCTCGCGTTGCACCCTCTGAAGCGTGCGATGCGCGCGCGTCGCTTGCCCGAAGCACGAGAGCGCTGACTGCAGCCAAGCGTGCACTTGACGGTCGCGCACGCCAGCTCGAAGGCGTCTGGTAACTATAAAAAAGTGGGACTGCCTGGCTTCTTCCGCGCCTCGAGCTTCTTGCGGTTGCTGTACGCCGACACCGAGAGCGAGTCACGGACGCGGTAGACGAGTAGGTGCTCCTTCTGGTAGGCCTCGAAGAACGAGATGAAACCGTCCCACGTCTGGAACTCGCGGTGACGCATTGAAGGCACCTCTGTCCGCACGTCACTGGCGTGTATATCTGCGCAAAACGTCAGAACACGCCGGCGTGCGCAACGACGAACACAGCAATAGGATTGACCACTTACTTTGCTCTTCTTGAGCGGAGCCATCGCTCGGGGACGAAGAGAGGGCGAGTGATGGTGTTCCTGGCGACGCCGAAGCCGCCACAGCTCCCACGCCGACGACGCGGGCACGGGCAGCAGCCGGAGGCACGTAGGAGAAGTCGTCCTCTTCATCTTCTTGGTCGCCTATCAGCACGCATGTTTGTCAGAGAGCAAGCCCGGCACGCTTCAGCGACGGTCCCGTACCGTCTGCTTCCTGCGTCGGCGGCAGCCACTCGTCGTCGCTCCCTCCGTGGTTAACAAAGCGCACTCGTCTCACCGCACGCTTTCCGGGCGCCCCTGTACGCGCTCGCTTCGCCACCGGCGACTTCCGCGCCGCGGCTCGCTTCTGCGCCGCCACCATCACCGCCGATGTTGCGCGCCTGGGCTCAACGGGGCGAATCTGAGAATGGGAGACGGAAGTGCGCGACATCTGGCAATTTTCAAGTAAAACGCACCGGTTTGGGTGATGGACACCGGTTATATCTGCTTAGTCAGGGTTTCGACCGGTTTATCGGTTTGCCGGAGGGAACGCGGCTTCCTTGAAGTTCTTTCGCCCGGACCAGTTAAAACGGGATGCGCCGTTTTTTATTTACTTCCGTGTAAGTTACGAGACAGGAAGTTGGTGACAGGCGCCGCAAAAAAGTTGAATTAAGGAGGGCGGAAGTTCAACTGGAAGTTTTAGCCTGAAACACGCCGACCTGGTGGCTGGCGGTATAGAACGTTTCTGGCATCAGAGTACGTCACGGGCAGCCAGTCGCTAAACGACCAGCTCTGCGATTCTTCGAGTAGTTTTACTGGAGGTTTTCAGTATATGAGGTTTGCAATATATTAGAGACCCTGAACATCAAAATCCTTTATGACGTTTCGTTCGATTTCGTAAACTTCACGGAATCTTTGCGGCAAACTCTTATGGTCGGATCTCAACATTGACAATTCAAAACGAGGGGGGGGGACTAAAATGGACCTCTTTCAATATATACAGCCCTAATATGAGACTGCTTGAGTGCGCTGACGCGTCCAAGTCCGGTCAAAGCATTTTTGTCATTCTCGACCATGGGCATGTCAAAAAGTTAATTTTCATTGTAAGTCATTGATCTTTGTGGCCGCGAGTTAAGTCCAGTTGATTCCGGAAGCACGCCACAGCGTATCAGCTGCGGAAGGCCATCAACCTCGATTTTTTTTAGAAACAGATGTACACGGGTTGTTTCATGTGCATGCGGATGGATAGAATCGCGTATTGTCAATCAAGCGCAAGCTGCCGTCACCAACGTCGGATGAAGTGGTGCACACAGTTCCCAGATCATAGAATATAAAAGTGGTGGCGTACCACTCTGATATAGCCGTGTCTAACTCGATACTTCCTCTGTCCCACAAAAATATGACGGTATAGGTTATATTGATGTCATAAGGCACAAGTAGTTGACTGTGATTAATCAATATTAAAAAACTCATACATTGTTGCAAAAAGTTACTGTGTGGACTGCGGCGTTTTCGCTCATTATTGCTTGCTTCCTGTTAGCCGTAAAAACCAGAATTCAGCCATGCGATTTGTTCGTAATATCGCTGATTTTTGACGGAGTTGCGACAAAAACCTTCTACAATGTAAACATATTGTCAGGTTTCCCGCGTTTTTGCTTTCAAACTGACCTCTTTTCGAAAACAAAAAATATGGGAATGTAGAGCACGACTCCCACTTTACTCACATATCTTTCCCACCTTAAACGAAGATAAAATCAAAAAGTCATGTGGTGCTGCGGCAAAACCGTCATATTCTCGTGGGACAGAGGAAGTATCAGCTACCATAAAACGCTGTTTTAAATCTGCGCACCGAACCTCTGTATGCGGTGTAACCTTTTATGTCGTGGTAAAAATTCGCAGATGTAAATTTTCCCCTAGGATATAATTGCGAATATCATTGTCGGCAAATCTCTCTGAGTGGCTGTCTTTGAGCGCTTGGATCTCCATGATAGCATAAGCGATCGCTACCAAAGAGCTACCGATGTTATCAAAAGATGCAGAGGTGTGGATGACGTGAGAACCATTGCATATAGCGTCCGCCTGCAGCTTACACTTGTTGGCGGCGTATCCCAAATTGGCCGTTTCCCCACCGTCAAGATAAGAAACATAAGACTCAAATTGATTTTTTTTGTCTGAGCGCTTCCGGCAGAGATTTGATACGAAATTTACATAACACGGTAGCTATTTGACATGAATTTACAAAATAAGGTAGTAAAAACATTTTTCTTAATAGAACAAGGTAGGTTTCGCAGCTCGCGCCACAGCCACCAAATCAAAATCGATTTGCAGAGGTGAACGTCCGCCTACACTGCAAAGCTGCTCATTCTTCGGGTGTCCGGTCACCAGCAAGCGGTCGCACTTCCAGACGATCTCGTATTGCATTTGCTAGCTGCGCTCACTCGGGCGGCGCCTTGCCAAGCCTTTCGTTTTCACCGTGGGAGCCAATGATGATCAACAATCACATGTCCAATTACTGCACTAGCGGCTCCGCACTGCGGGGTCGCTCTGAGTAGACTGAACCTCTGAGGCCCCACCACAGCACTTGACTTGCATGCGCTTCTCTGCTTACTCCACGCTGTTGTCGCTTTCTCCCATTCAAGCCTCGAAAGACGCCCCTCCGAGTCTATTCTTGCGAGAGCAAAGGCACCTTCCCACACCTTCTTGGTCCGTTTCGCGGCTATTCTCGGCTCGTGGAGGTGAGCGAATGAGCGAGCCAAGACGCCCGTGAACACTCGCTAGCTCGCTCACGACAGAGAATAGCGACGCGCAGATAGTGAGAGCGCGTGGAGCTAGAGAGAGAGAGACCGCGTGGAGCTGCACCGCCGCCCTTGCTGTCGCCCATTGTTCCAACTGGAGGAGCTTGACAGGGACCATGGCCGTCGACTGGGTGCTCATTGTGGTCATCGTCGTCATGACGGTGGCGCTGCTGCTCGCGAACGTCTACATCCTCGTCTACTTCCAGCACGACGACGACAAGAACACGGCCTACTTCCCCAAGTTCCTCGTGGTGAGATGCCTGTCTGTCCTTGCCTTCGTTGTCGGCGACTCGTTGGACTCACCCGGTCTCGACAGGTCTTTGGGCTCTTCTTCGCCCAAGCGACGGTGCTCATGCTGCCGCTTGACGTCGTACGCTCCCTCATCTCTTCTCCCCCTCTAAGTCTCACCACTCGACACTAACACGTGCCTGCTCCAGGCAAACAATTCGACGGCGATCGGGTGCGAGGAAGGCTGGAACACGGCGTGCGGCAACATCGACATGGACCTGCTGTGGCTCATCGTGTTCCTGTCGATCGTCGTCTTCATCGTCGTGCTGCTGCCCTTCGCCATCTACTTCTACGAGGCCGACGACGGCGAGGACGACCCGACGGGCAACCGCCAGGTCATCGAGGCGCTCAAGATGGAGGCGGCCACGGTCGTCGCGGCGGTCGTGCTCATCGTTGTGCTCTTCGTCACCGTCTCCAAGAGCCACATCCCCATGCGCGCGCTCGAGGTCAACTCCATGTCGGCGTCCAAGGGCTTCCACACGTACACGGACGGCGCGACGCTCTCGGCCGAGGAGATCACGGTCGCCAGCGCGCTAGTGCACCAGAGCATCAAGGTCACGCTCGACGTGTCCTTCCCCGTCTACACGGTCGGGCTCACGAGCTTCGTCGGCTGGTTCGGCTTCTCCATCTTCTGCGGCATCGGGCTCATCGCGCTGCCGCTCGACCTCATGCTGTGCGACTTGGTCATTCTGCTTGCCAGTTGCGTCGCGAACCGAGCACTAACCTCTGTCGTGGACTCCAGATCATTCTTCTACCGCCCCAAGTTCATCTCGGCCGACGTCTACGCGCATCAAAAGGTACGACCGAGCTTCTCTACTACCATGGCGGTCGCAGAGCTAATCGTCATGCCGATACACCTGCAGCTGGTGATCCAACGGCGATCGCAGGAGCTCATCGAGGTGGGCAAGACGATCAAGGCGGGCATGGAGCGGCCGGGCGGTCGGTCACGGAAGCAGAAGAAGCTCGACTTTGTGACGCTCAACAAGTTCAAGCAGGCCGTGTACCTGCTGGAAACCGACATGCAGGAGCTCAAGCTGTGCCACGAAGACTACAAGAACTACAACCCACTCGTGGCCGTCGCCAAGCTGCTGCTCGGCTGCGTCGCCGCGCTCGTGAGCTGCATCTGGATCTTCCACATCGCGCTCTACATGCTGCCGCCCACGCCGCTCGTGCCCTTCCTCAACACGTACTTCATCTGGTTCGACGCCTGGTTCCCGCTCTTCGGCACCATCTCGGTCGGCGTCTTCAGCTCCTACCTGCTCGCTTGCGCCGTCAAGGGCTGCTTCAAGTTCGGCATGCGCTGCTTCTGCTTTGCGGTGAGTCCGCTGCCACTTACACCCCACCCCTCTGACGCTCGAGAGGTCTAACTGGTTGTTTCTGTGCTGGCAGCTGCACCCGATGAAGCTCCACGGCACGTACATGAACTCGTTCATGTTCAACCTCGGGCTCGTGCTCTCGTGTGCCATCCCGGCCGTGCAGTTCTGCGACGAAGCCTTCAAGGACTACGGGCGGCTCACGGCCATCCGCACCATGATGGGCGTGCAGATCCACCACCTGCAGGGCATGAGCGTGCTCTGGGAGTACAACATCTTCGTCTACGCCATCCTGGGCTTCTCCTTCATCACGACGGGCGTCCTGATCGCCCGCCCGAGGGACAACGCGTCGCCCATGGACGACATCCGAATCAAGATCGAGCGACAGGTGCGCGAGACCCGCGCGGCCGTGTGAGGCGGCCGGCTACCTAGCGCTGGGATTGACAGCACCTAGCTAGGGTCGATAAGGTCCATACAAAGATGCTATTGCACAAGAGACTTCTCTCACTTACTTCGCGTTTGTATGCAATGTTCTTCCAGTATCCTGCTTCAACTTCAACATGTGACGTGTGAGCGCGATATGTGACGTGTGAGCGCAATATGTGACGCGTGACCGCAATATGTGACGCGTGAGCGCTTGATGCATTCATTTCTAGACTCGACACTGAGCAACTTGCGAGTCGCTGTCACCAAGAGCAGTGCCATGTGGATGAGCTTACCGGGAGCCCGACAGGTTGTGGTTGCTGCCAAAGAGCCGACCGCGGTCCACAATCTTGGGCTTTGGCGCGCGTGTGAGCGCCAGCAGCCCGTCAAACTCGCTTGGCTGCGTCGCTCCATCACCCTGAAGCTGCTGCTTCTTGGCTCGAGGACTCGAGGCGCTCGACTCCTTGACCTCTGTCACCACGGTGTCGACAACAACCGGCAGTTCGTCTGGCTGTTGGTTCGGCAAAAGCCCCATGCCCTTGTCGTCGTACTCGTCCAGCAGGCGCTGGAGCCACGCGAAGATCTTGGCGCTCGCGATGGAGATGCGGACGAACGAGTCCGAGGTGAAGGCGGGTTCCTGGAAGATGGCGCGCAGCGCGGAGGCCTGCGACTTGGCGAGCATGGCGCCGCGCAGCTCCCGCAGCCGCGGACTCCACGCCGCCGAGTGGTGCAGGACCTCCCGGCAGCGCAGCCATGAAAAGTCGGACGGCGTGAACTCCTCCTGCATCTTGGGCGTCGGCGCCGCCTTCCGCGCCGCGCGGAGCTCCGGCGGTGCGTCCAGCAGCACCACGAGGCACATGAAGAGGTAGTGCAGCTCCTTGACGGGCACGCGGATGGCGCGCAGCTGCAGCCACTCATCGCGCGAGATACCCAGCCAGTCGATGCCTCCGCTGGTGCCGCTCCCGTCCACCATGAGCTCGCTGTCTCTTGCTGTCACCAGGCTCACTGAGCCGTTGTTGCTGGGAGAAGAAGGCGAGAGCGGAGCCGTCTTCTGCACCGACCGAGGAGAGCTGTGGCGGTGCAGGAAGTGGTTGATGCGGCCTTGCTTGGTGCCCTTCCGCCCGCCACCGTCGCTTGTGGGCTGGTGGTGCTTTGGCCACGATGGGACCGTGTCGCTGTCCATGACACACACTGCCGGTGCCTGCGGAGCGGCCTGAGGTTGAAAAGAAGAAGACGGCGCCGGGTTCTCAAGCAGCTCGAGCTTGGCCGCCTCAGTCGGCTTGATCGAGTCCAGATAATACTGTTCGAGTGAGAGCTTGGCCGCTTCTAGCGCGAGTCGGAACAGCTCGGCGCCAATCAGGCGCTGGCTCAGGCTCGAGTCGCGTCGCGCGACGACGACCAGCACGTTCTCGACCTGCCAGCGCTGTAGCAAGTGCAGCAACCGGTCACCTACGCCTGGCTGTCCGTCGTCGTCCCACGACTCGAACACGGGGTCGCCGCTGTCAGAGGGTAGCTGTGGACGGAGGACCGGCTTGGGCGAGAGGAGTCGGTCCGGGGCTTCGTCAGGGCTTGCAGGGTTTGATGCGTTGTCGCTGTTAATGGCAATAGGCGACCAGAGGACCCGCACCGCGCATGGGAAGCTCTGGGAGCGGCGGAAGCGGGGCAGTTGTTTGACGCGGCCCAGGGCCTCGTGCAGGTCCTCACGCGCCGAGACCCGCACGACAACAGCCTGGAACGTGTTCTTGTTGACTGTGAGCGGGGTTCCGAAGGCGACGCCGGCGAGTTGGGGCGTCGGTGGTGGCGTTAGAGGTGCATCGCTCGCCATCCTGGACTCTCAAGCTGGTCGCTGTGTCCACCCACGGGCGGCGTGGGGTTGACAAGGTGGGCCGTGGACACCATCGCCAAGTCCAAGTCCTCGCTCGAGAGTAAAATTAGACTGCACGACAATTGGCGGGCTTCCGCGCAATTTATTGACAACTATTGCAGTGTATAGTGAAAAGAGCAGTCAGATTACGACAAATGATGTAGTAAAATAATACGCTATTTGCACTCAAATATTGAAAAGACCATATAACGTCAATACGCTCAAACTTGCCAATGCTTTCCCGCGAAAAATCGTTGTTGCACACACACACAGATTTGCACCTGACGAGCAATGGCCAAGAAGAAGTCCAAGGGCAAGAAGAAGGCTGCTGTGGCCGCTGCCAATGCAGAGCCTGAGCGCGACTCGCCGGTGCTGCGAGCCGCGAACGCAGCGCGCGACGTGCTCGCCGACTTCGCTGCCTTCTCGACCTTCACGAGGCACGGCGGGGACCCAATCGCCATCCGCAGCGCACACGCGAGTGACTTGGACGCCTCGGCCCGCGCCGAGCTGATGGCGCTGTTCGAGCTCAACATGCAGGCGCAGTACGAGGCCTCGGACTGGGGCTACGACGCCGCGGCCAAGCGCGAGGAGATGTTCGACCCGCGGGCTCGGTACCTGGTGGCGCGGGACGCGGCGAGCGGCGCGCTCATGGGCTTTGCGCACTTCCGGTTCGTGGACGATGAGGACGCCGACGTGCTGTACGTGTTCGAGCTGCAGGTGTCGCCGGCCATGCAGCGCCGCGGGCTCGGCCGGTTCCTCATGCAGCTGCTGCTGCTCGTGGCGCGCAAGTTCGCGCTCGAGCTCGTGGTGCTCACCGTGTTCAAGAGCAACAGCGCGGCGCTCGCCTTCTACCGCGACAAGATGGGCTTCGAGGTCGACGAGACGTCGCCGAGCGCCTTCGGAGACGTCAGCCAGTCGTACGAGATCCTCAGCAAGCGCGTCAAGGCGTGAGCGGGCAGGGGGTCGTGGTGTATGTCGACCGAGCAATAGAGGAGCTACATCTTTACTTATCCGATTGGGGCGGTGGAGCTCTGACTCGTGATGCATTACGCAACGATGACAGCGACTAAGAAGGCGGTGACTAAGATGGTGGAGACGAAGACGATGAGAGAACTGCAGATGGACACGGGCAAATGGCGCGGCTCGCCTCTCTCTTACTTTTAAATACTCGACCGACACGCAACACGGACGACAACTAAGACGGACACGGCGAGCGGCGAGCGGCGCTCTTACCCGAACACCGCCGCCGCAGCAGCTACTGGACTGGGGGGGACGCGACGATCACGACACGAAGACACGGACAAAAGAAGAGAGTGGGGAGCCGACACCGAGGGTAATCACGACGCTCGAGGCGGCGGCGGCCAAGGAGGAAAGAGGACGCCTTCTCTCGGGTCTCTCTCTCTCTCCATGGCCGACCGTCGCCGTCGAGCGGACTGCACAGCACATCAAGGCGACTGGAGCGGATGGGCGTGGACTGGAGAGTGCTTGGTGGCGGTGGGAGCTGTTTTTCCCTCGTCTTCCGATGGACGAGAGCTCACCACGGCCGCCTCTGCTCGTCGGCGTATTCACAGCATGATGGCTGACAACAAGGTCGACGACCGACCGCCTCCAGCCGGAGACTTAGACGACGAGGGAGGAGGAGAGCGCGGTCGTGACGCCATCTTCATCGCTGGAGCTGCCGGCGTCGAGCGAGCCGTCCTGCTTGACCTCGCGGATGTGCATGGTGCACATGCCCTGGTTGCGCGACAGCTTCTTGCAGCCGTCGACCTTGCAGAGCCGTCCGCGGCGGTGCACCTCGCAGAAGCCGCCGCCGCGGTCCGTGCGCACGCAGCCGTCGATCTTGCAGTTGCGGAAGCCGCCGTGCGTGGCGCAGAAGTTGCCTCGCTGCGCTCCCTTGGGGCAACCCTGCGCCTGGCAGCGCTTGCCGCCGCCGTGCGCGCGGCACAGCCCGCCGCCCTGGCTGCTCTTGTTGCAGTCGGGGAACTTGCAGCGCGCGCCGCCGCCGTGCGCCTTGCACAACCCGTGCGACTGCGCCGCCTTGGCGCAGCCGTCCTCCTTGCATTTCTTGCCGCCGCCGTGGCCGATGCAGAAGTCCCCGTTCTGGCTCGACTTCTTGCAGCCCTCGATGCTGCACTTGCGGCCGCCGCCGTGCGTCTTGCAGAAACCCTTGGAGCGCACGCGGCGCCCGCACCCGTCGATCTTGCACACGGCCATGCTCTTGGGGCTCTTGCCCGCCGTCGACCCGGGCGTCAGGCACTTGAGGTGCTGGTGCTGGTGCTCGAGCTTGATGAGCGGCGCCGTCGTCTGCGCGAACGCGTCCAAAGCGTGGCCGCGGAAGAGCAGCTCCTGCTCAACCTCTGGCAGCAGCCGGTCGAGCGAGTCGAAAGCCGACTCAACCTGCTGGATGTCGTGCGGCATGGGCCGGTCGAACACGGCGAACGCGAGCGGGTCCAGGTCCTCGAGCGGCAGCTTGGAGTCTCCAGCGGACGTGAAGGCGATCGGCTCGACGTTGACTGAGCCTTGTTGCTGTTGGTGCTGGGAGTGGTGGTGCATCTGCTGCTGCGGCTGCTGCTTGATGAGGACGCCGGGAGTGTGCGGCGCGCTGTGCTGCTGCTGGGCCATGCTCAGCTGCAGCATCTGCTGCATCTCGCCAACGGGGCTGCGCGCCATCATGGGCTGCCCGTACGCCGGGTACTGCACCACCGGGTGCATCTGCACCACGTTGATGTAGCCCATGCTGTGGTGGCGCGCGAGCATCGGGATGCTCGTCTGCACTTGGTGGTGTTGCTGATGCTGCGGCGTGCCGTTCATGGGCGACGCCATGACGCTGTACGGCATCATAGTCGCCGGCAGCGACGCGTGTCGCGTGAGCGCAGCAGGGGGAGCCGCGAACGTCGCGTAGCTCTGCGGCGCGGCCAGGTACTGCGGCCGGCCAGCGTTTGTCGTCCAGGCCTCGACGTCGCAGCCCATGAGCGCGATCTCATCGCCGAGCAGCACGTCGGCGCCGCTCGAAGGCGCCGCGTAGCCTGCGGCGTTGGGCATCTGCATCTGCTGCGAGGGCATGGCGGGCTGCTCCTGCTTGGTGGTGGTCGGGGCGGCGCGGCTGCCTTCAGTCGGCGCGGGCACGCTCTCGATGGACATGCGACCTGTAATTGTGCGTGGATTGGATTCGAGCCTTGGCGAAGGTCCGGTAGTGTGCTCGACCCAACGAATCCCGAGACTAGCGCCGCGTTCCTGTGCGCGGGCGGGGGGAATGAAGGGGTGGCGAACACTGCGGACGCAGCAGGCAGGGCGGCAATTCAGTTGTGAGCGCGAGTACAGGGGCTGGGAAACCAAACCAGCTTGCAGCCCCGGAGCGAAGCGGGAGAGGGAAGGAAGCAGGAAGGGAGAGATGCGCGGAGGTGGTTCACTCGTGGTGGGTATGGTCGCGTGTTGTGTGTCCGACTTTTTGAACTGACTATCTACGGCACTGGTGCGGGCTTTGTCTGCGCGAGTGAGCGGGCTAACAGACGGACCAAACGCACGCAGCCGGGGCGAGTGCGCCAGCTGGTGGAAGCTCGCGCGACCAGCTGTTTGGATACACCCGGGCAAAGCGGACAAGCGGCTCGGCGCCGACCCGGCTGTGCCCGGCACCAAAGCGAGTGATTGGCGCGCATAGACCGGCCGTTTCTCCATGCTCGCACCGGTTCCGAGCTTCAATCGCCGAGAAGGAAGCTTGGTCTTGGTCCCCCCCTCGTTTCGTTCCTGCCCAGCGCTTCCCGTTTTATGGAGGCGACCGGTGAATCTTCTCGCGGCTCCCCAGCGTCAACGGGTGCTTCCTGCGCAGCCTCCAGCGCTGCTGCGGATTGATTCGGTCTCGGCGGCCCCATTGGTGGTGATTGCTCCAACAAAACTAATCTTCGAGCGGCGTCAGCGGTCGCCGCCTCGGCCGCTCATGCGCGGAAGAAACGACTCGCACGCCGTTGCGGATGGTCAGATCAAGGCGGGCAGGACGTCATCGTTGGCTCGGAAATATTTGATCAGCGCAATGGCTGGAGCTCTCCAGGAGCAAGCGGACGGTTCGCCAACCACCGGCTGGGTGAGGGAGGAGCGAGGTCGCTGATCGTCACGTGCGCTGAATGCTGTACGGTACACTGCATCTGGTTATGCCATCGGGTAAAGTTGAGTCCGACATACATTTCCCAAGTGTGCGCACTTCTCAGATGCTACGCTGTCCAAATCACCTGGCGGCGGTTTTGCGCATACAAAAATCAACATGTCGAAGTCCAGAAGGCGCCGCGCGGCAGTGCGCGATGACCTCACCAGTCAACAAACCTTGACACATCTGGCGCTCTTGCTCTGGACTTTTTTGTGGTGCTGAGTCCGCCAGTCGGACCCGCACATACAATCTCTCATACAAAATATTCAGAACGCGTCAAGGCGTTCGTCCCTTACAAACACCGAGTTCAATTCAATCTCCAAGCGTTCGGTTCGCGGCCCAAACGAGTGAGTCATGGAGCGGCGCCGACTCCGGCAGTCATCCGCTCGAGTTGTTTTAGAGCCGCCCCCGCCGCTTTTTGTGCTCCGCTACGTGCGTGCACGTACAATACATCCGGCGGCGATCGCGCGACCGCTCGAATAACCACCGGCGCGTCGCACTCTATGACGGACCTGGTCTAGCCTCGACGCCATCATTCTCCTGGACGTGAGCCAACTCACTGGCGCTCACTATGGCAATGCGAGTCATGGTGCTGAACGGTAACCAAGAAGTTCCCCCCTGCGAGTAACCCGGTGTTACTCACCTGGAACGATCAATTGAGCCTCCGACGCGCATTACGCACAAGAGAACAAGAGAGCACCGCGACGGCGAGAACTAAGATCGAAGATGCCGGCGGCGGATGATGAAAGCGGCGGCGTTTACAACTCGCGTCTATAGTTTCTTCAAGTGAGCGGCGCGACCGACTGCTGGCGCCAGCGCTCAGCTCATCAAGCACGGCCACCGCGACGGCACGATGGACGCCCTCACATCACATCACATGACTCCCTTCGCTCGGTCGTTCGCCCGCGGAGGCTTCTCTCTTCCTCCCGCGGCAAGCTCGTGTCGAGTCTCGCGCGACGGCCGACCGAACGAGTGCCAACTGTCCGGCGCAATGGCGCTGAACACCAACACGTCCCACCTCTAAACCCGCTCGACGCGGCTCTGTGCGTCATTCAGGGATGCAAGGAGGTGTTGAGAGCTGAGCACCGAGCTCAACGCGCTCGGGTCGGGTCTTCCCGTGATGTCACGGCTGCACGGCGCCAGCCTTCCTTCCGCCACACAGCACGCGACCGTAAGGTTTAAGCGCATGCGAGTCGCGCTTGGTGTCGGCGAGCTGGTCGTCGGTGAACTGCATGAGGGTGACGAGAGGGATTAGAAGTGCGACACGACCGGCGGAAAGACACGCTCGTGGGTCGTCCTGGCGGTCCATCGGATCGGACCTGATCTGACGGATGCACGTGGCGCTTTGGTGGATGACAGCGGCTTGGCACACGCTAGGATACTGCTCAGCTGTACCATGGCCGCGACACTCGGACTCGGACTCGGACTCGGACTCGGACTCGGACTCGGACTCGGACTCGGACTCGGTCAGTCTGCTGCCCTGGATCCATGTTCGCTCGTGCTGTCTCAAGGCCGCGGGTTCAATCACTGGCCGCCAGTGGCACGATCCGGGTCCACCGTGCCTTGCTTGCATGACCGACAGAGTGGAAGGTGATCAGCGCACTAGGATTCACTCGCCGAGAAGCGGCGGACTTGACAACCTGTCGGGCATCACACAGCCGCCTGGGTTCTCAGATCCTCTAGGGGAAACCTGGACGCGGCCCCTTGCCAATCAAAAGGCGATGCTCTGCGCAGAACACATTCTTCGATGATCCGCTCGGAGACGTCCAAGTGCAGAAGCTGTGCAGCTAGCGGACCCAGCTAGCCAGTCGCAGTGTCCGCGTTTCGACCACTCCGGAGTCATTTCTCGCCCAGCGAGACCGTGCGCAGCCATTCAAACTCTTGCGCGCCGACCCGGTGGGTCGACTCGACACTCGACAGTGTATCCAATCGCCGATCGCCGCACCGAACTGAATCATCTTGTGGTCCTCACACTTCGCTTGCATGGTCGGGGCTGGACCGGAAGGCAGGGCAATTCGACTGGGAGCTGAGTACACTCAGCCACAGCAAACCACCGCGAGGTACGGACATTCACACTTCTCTCTGCTCACGGCAGTCTGCGTCTTCTTCTTCGAGCGGCCTCTACTCTGCACTCCGTACACCGCCATGCTCGTTGAGGTGCAACTGGAAGAGAACAAACAGGAGGAGAGCTGCAGTAGCAAAGAGAGAGAGGAGTGGAGGAGTGGAGGGAATGCGCAGACTCATTCCAACAGCAGAATGCCACGCCTGTCCAATGCCGCAGCGTCTTTGACAGCGTGAGAGGATCCATCCGTGGTGTCGTCAACTTGACAGCGAGTCGCCCAGCGCAACAGGCCAGGCGGACAGGATTCGTGGCCGGATGTGTGCGAGCCATCATGGGTTTGCGCTGTTTGCTCGGGTCAGGCGCTGCCATCGCGATGCGCTCTCGGATTCGACTCCAGCTGTAGTCTCAGGTGTCAGCTTGGTGGCAAAGATCGCATCTCGGTCCTCGATGCGCCATGCACGACGTCCAGGCCAACGTCTCACGTCATCCACCTCGATCTCAGTTGTCTACCTCTACTACAGGATCGGCCCCATCGAATGTCGTCTGGCTTTGGCTCCGCAAAGATCGCGGCGGTGCTGCGCAACGGAGAAGTACCGTGCACTCCAGCGGCTCGCTCCGGACGTTCACATCTCCACCGATACGCTGATCCCCTGAGCCCGTTAAACAGCAAAGATTGGCATCGCTACCACGTACTAGCAAATCAAGCAGCGTGTCGTGGATGCACAAGGAACGGCGGGCGAGCCATCCAATCCGCTGGAGACTCGAAGCCAATCACAATGAATATTGGTACACTGTACCAACGTCTCTTCAAGATCCGTTCTCAAGTGTTCAGAATGACGTTAATGGCTTCAAAAATAGCCCCACCGAAATTAGAAAGATGCTCGTCATAAGACGGAGAGGCTGCGTGACGCCTTGTCGAGGCTGCAAGCCTCCCGCCGAGCTCCGCACTCCTCGACCATCCGCCTGGCGCTCTTCACCTCTCCACCCCCCCCACCTAACGCCCCAGTCAACAGCATGAAGGCGCCGACGGAGGAGCGCGGACCGGTGCCTATCAGCGGCTACCTGTTCAAGATGAAGGCGTCCGAGCGCATGCTGACTCCGCAGTGGACCAAGCGCTTCTTCGCGCTCGAGGGCTGCGAGCTCAAGTACTACCACCACGAGAGCTCGGCCGAGGCGGCCAAGGTCATCCCGCTGCTTAGCGTCGAGTCGGTGCGGCGCTTCGAGAACGGCGACCACGGCGTCTTCAGGTGCGTCTGTCTTATCCTCCCTCTCATCGTCTTGTTTCCCCATCATGTCGGGTTCTTCTGACGTGCCGACTTGTTTCCTTATCCGCACATCTCGACGGCATCTCCTCCCGATCGCCATCTTATCCCATCGCCGTTGCCATCACCATCATGTCGGTGCCCACCTATCCAGCTTTGTGCTCAAGACGCCGGAGCGCAGCTACTTCCTGCGCGCAGAGAGCAAGGGCGACATGAAGCGCTGGGTGCGCGGGCTGCAGGAGCAGCAGGCGCTCTGGCGCGCCAAGCTCGACAAGAGCGGCGGCGACCCGGCGGCCAAGCTCAAGCCCAAGCACTACAGCGACATCCCTCGGGGATCGCTCGTGCCACAGGGCTCGTCTTCTCGCCTGCTCTCGTCATGATTAGCGCCTCTCCTGTCGCTCCTCCGACCGCATGCATCGCCATTGACCAACTGGCTTGTTATAAATCGCACGGGATCGTCTTGGAAAGCCTTGAAAGGCTCTTGGTCTCCCCGCGTTGAACCGCTACTTCGAGTAGTCGACTTGGTCGCCGCCGTCACTTGTCTATAGGCCCGAGAACTTGGCCCAGCCGGGAGCGCTCTCGCACAGCGCGCGGATGAGCGCGTGGCGCTTCTCGGCGTCCTGCAGCAGCCGCGCGAGGTCCGGCACGAGGCGGCCCACGAAGTCGAGCTCGAACGACTCGGTTAAATACTGGTAAAACTCGCGCGCCGTGATCTGCTCGCTGCCGAACTTGCGCGTGTGCGACGTGAACGCCTTCATCTTCTTCGTGTCGCCGTCGAACGCCTGCAGCACTGACTCGAGGATCGACTTGTGCAGCTGCTGGGCCTCCTCGCCGACCACGGGCTGCACGTCCTCGACCTGGATCACAGCCACCTTGTTGCGCTTGCGTGCCGAGGAAGCCGAGCGCACGCGGGTGTCGGCCGCAGCGGCAGGGGGAGAGATGAGCGAGCTGCGCTTCTTGAGCTCCTTCTCCTTCTTCACCTGCTCCTTGAATCGCGCGTAAGCCACCGCGAGTTCCTCGCGCTTCGTCTCGTCCGCTAGCAGCTTGACGCTGTTCGGGATGACCTTGTTGGCCGTCTTGGAGCCCACGAGGCGACGGACGTGCTCACAAAAGTCGTCCGCCGACAGCTCGCCCATGCCAAAGCTGCGCGACGTCGCCTTGAACTGCTCCACGACCGCGTCTTCGTTGCCAGCCGCGTGCGTCTCGGCCCACGTAGTGAGCAGTGAGATCACCTGGGCGTAGATCGCCTTGGTCTCCTTCGAGTTCTGCTGCCGCTCCTCTTCCAGCCGCGCGCGCTCTTCAGCGTTGCGCTGCAGCTGTGCTTGACGCTCGGCCTCCGCTGCTGCCGCCGCTTCCACCCGCGCCTCGGCCGCGGCCTCGTAGATGGCCTGGTACTCCTTCGTCTGGTTCTGTCGGTACGCCTTCTTGAACTCCGTGACAAACTCGTCCAGGATGGTGAAGAACTCCATCGGCCCAACCTTCCGCGGGTCTTCTCCGAACGACGTCACCAGCTCCTGGTACGCCGTCTCCAGGCCGTTGAAGTCACGGCCGAGCTCCTCCAGCACTTCCTCCGCGTCCTTCGAGAACGGATTCATCGCTTCGTAGAACTTGTCGCCGTCGATCTGGTCGCTCTTCGACGCACGCACTTGGCCCTTGAGCATCGCGAGCTCCGTGTTGTACCCGGACAGGTCCGCGCGCAGCTGGTCGAGCGACAAGCGCTTCGCGTCGACAATGTGCGGCACTTCTCCCGCGAACGTAATCACATCCGGCGCCTTCTCTTCCAGCTGGTGAAGCAGGTAGTGCATGAGCGTGATGCGCGGGTCCACCGACTTGAGCGTGTGCAGCTTCGTCAGTGTGTCCAGCTTGAAGCCGTACGCACCGCCGCGCGGAGTGCTGCCGTTCAAGTAGTTGCCGACGGCGAGAATGTGCTCCAGCACGCGGCGGAACTTGTCACTCTCGGCCACTTGATCCGTGGCGGCCACGAGCGTGTCGAGCTGCGCCTGCGTCTCCAGCACGCGGTTCTCGAACTGGAACTTGTACCGGATGCACTTGATGCGCTGTGTGTACCGCGGGATGGTGAGCAGTTCCAGGAAGAACTTCTCCACGTTGCCCAGTAGCTTGACGTCGCCGTCGTAGTTCTTGAGCAAGTCGATCTCTTCGAGCGTCGGGGAGATGGAGATCAAGACGTTCAGCACCTCGGACGTCAATCGGCTGCTATCTAGCGAGTAGATCGCGCTCTTGATGTCCTCCGCGGACATTCGGAAGCGCGCAATGGCAATGGAGACGTTCTGCTGACGCTTGGGGTCCAGCAGAAGCACCTGCTGAGGCTGTGCGTCCTTCGCCGGGTCCTTCTTCTTCTCGTCCTGCTTCTTGGACGCGTCCACTGGGTTCTTGCGGAACATCCATTCCATCTCGCCCTTGTCAAAGTCGGCGTGCGCGTCGTTCAGCTTCATCCAGACCGTGCTGCTCACGACGTTCACTGGCACGCGCGTCCAGAACAGCGGACGCAGCTCGACGTTTGGCGTGATCGTCTCCTTCTTCGGGAGCTGCGGCTCCTCGGGCTTCTTCACTGACACGGACTTCTTCAACTTCGTCGATAGACTCGCCTGCAGAGCTCTAGGGTCCACGCGGACTGCTTCCGCCTTGGGTGGAAGACCAGACAGGATCCCGCTGCCTCCACTCCCACTCTTTTGGTTAGGAGATGGCGCGTCTGGCGTGTCGAGCAGGTCCGCGTTGAGTCCTGCGGCGCTCATCTTCATCTTGACTTGCTCGGACGGCATGCCCATCTTCACCAGCTTGAAGAACTTCTCATACGCAGGGTCCTCCTTCACAGTCGTGGCTTGTGCAGGCGTAGTTGCTGATGAGGCACCGCCAGACCCCGGCACGACAGCATCGGGGTTGTCTAGCACCGAGGGATCCACGCCGTCCGCGCTCATCTTCAGCTTGACTTGCTCAGGCGGCATGCCCATCTTCAGCAGCTTGAAGTACTTCACATACCGCTCGTCGTCCTTGATGAGCGTGCCGCCGACCGCCGGCGCAGCTGTGCCGTTGCTGACAGCAGCAGGCGCACCGCCGCCGATGATCGCGTCGGGGTTGTCGAGCACGGACGGGTCGACGCCAGCCTGCTGCATCTTCATCTTTACTTGCTCGGGTGGCAAACCCATCGAGAGTAGCTTGAAGAACTTGAGGTAGTCTGGATGGTTCTTCGCTGCAACTCCTCCACTTGCAGCAGCGGGAGCAGCACTCGATGCGGCTTGAACAGCTCCTGGAGCGGATACTGGCGCAGCAGGCAGAGCAGACCGAGCAGCAGCAGCAGCCGCTGCCGCTGCAGCTGCAGTCGCTTCTTCAATCGCGCGTCCATGCTCTTCCTGCATCGCAGCGCGGCGCTGCTCCGACTCGGTCATCTTCCGCTTGAGCTTCTCGACGCGGTGGCGCAGCTTCTCGTTCTCCGCCTGCAGCTGTGCGAGCAGCTCGTTGGCCTCGTTGGACGACTCGTTGGCCTCGTTGGGCGGCTCGTTCGTCGCCTCCTCCTCTTCCGACGCCTGCGACGTCTCCGCCTCCTCCTTTTGGTCAGTCGAAGTCTCCTCCTCCGATCCATCCGTGGGTTCCGTCGGCGACCCGCTGTTCTCATCGATAATCTGCCAGCCACATCAACGATCACGGCTCCTCGTCAGTACTGTCACCAGCGTAGACGCAGCCAACCAAAGCTAGCAACGCACCATCAGGTTGTTGCCAATGGAACCTCGAGACTGACTCCTCGCCACGCGGTTCGTGAATCCATTGTCCCCACTGCCGACGCCGTCCACGCTCACGGGGGAGAGCACCTGCGCGCGCACCGCTGTCCCGCACTCGATGCAAAACTTGACACGCGCTGGCAGCTCATTTCCGCACTCGATACAGAACTTGGCGTGGCTCGCCAGCTGAACATTTTTACAATCACCAAGATAAGAACACCACGTCAGCTGACATAGCACTCCCCACATCCACTATCAACAGAGCACGTACGTTGGAGACTTGCGGAGCTGGTGGGGCGAAGGGCGAGGCCGAGAAGCTGCGGCGCTTGGCGTACGCGGGTCGCGAGCCGGCGATCTCGAGCGTGGCGTCCGCGTCCAGGCAGTCCATGCAGTACCACTGCGGCCGCGAGCGCTCCGACTTTTTGCGGTCCACCGCCTTGCGGCCGCAGTCCTTGCACACGGCAATGTGGCACCCGCGGCAGTGGTGCCGGCGCCGCAGAATGTTGAACGACTTGGTGCACACGCCGCACTCTGGCTCGCGGCCGAACATATCTTCCGGCGCCATGCTCAGCCGGCTGCTCAACGCCGCGCGCTGAGCAGACGACGGCGGCGCCTTGGCAGGCGTCGCGGGCGAGGCTGGAGGCGTCAGCACGGCGTTGCTGTCCGCCTGGGTGGGCGTGCGCGGCCCGTCGCTCATGCCGACGCTTCTCCTGTTGCTGGTTGCACTTTCTCGGACTTTTCGGCTCGCTTGGAGACGCAACCGGGCGTGATGGAGAGCGCGGGGGGCGGCGCACGCGGTGGTGGGGACGCGTACGCAGGGAGATGGCGGCGGAGCGCGCACGGAGCGCACGGCAGCGGGCGAGGGAGGGCGACAACGACCTTCCTTCTTCCCCTTCCAACGCGGCTTTTCTTCTTGTTCTCACACCAAGGTGGAAGTAGCGGCTTGCCTCAGATGGCAGCAGGATCCAATTTGACAGGTCAAGGCGAGAGAGTGCGTGTCGCACGTAGCACTCTAACTGCATTTGAGTATGAACGGGTATCCATAACCCCCAGAGTTACGGATTGGCAGCCAGATTACGGCGGATTTTATTTTATTTAAGAGGTCGTACCACTGATGAGAGATTATATTTACGGACACGCACCATATGTACGTAAACAGTGCTCAGAATGTGGACGACGTCAGAGACAAGCACACGGCGGCATCGTCTTCGCCACCACAAAGCGTAGCTCAAGAAGCCCAAGCTCGCTGCTCGCTTGACCGCCTCGCCTCGCCACCTCACGCGCCGCCGCCATGTTCTACTGGCTGCTCAACAAGATCCCGCTGTCGCAGGGCGGCAAGGTCGCGCTCGGCTCGGCGCTGTGCCTCGGCATCTGCGCCATCCCCTTGACCAAGAGTGCGTCCTCCCTCTCTCTCCTTCCCTCCTGCTAATGCTCATACTACTCGCCTTGCGTGCACCTACAGAGACCAAACCTGGCCACGACCTGTTCTCGTCCGAGAAGCCGCAGGACATCGTCGACGCCGAGGTGCAGAAGCGTCGCGAGGCGCTCAACATCAAGTAGGAGGACGTCGTCAGTGGTCCAGTAGAACGGGGGTGTTCACTACCCCGACGTACCCCACCCAATCAAGCGCCGCTCGGTCACCGCGGCTGCGCGTACGACGAGACCTGCGCCTGGAACTGCTTCGGCCCCTTCTTGAGTATGTAGCACTCGTTGCGCAGCACGTCGACAAAGTCGTGGAAGTTGTCCACTTGCAGCGCCATGCCGTCCGCCACCTCGAGCAGCTCCTCGAACGTGAACAGCGCCGAGTTGCGCCGCTCCGCCGCCTTCATCAGCCGCGCCACGTACGCCTTGACCTTCTTGGACAGACTCATGCCTCCTTTACGGCCAAAGTCCAGTCCCCCGCCATCGTCCTCGGCGCCGAGCGTGTCCAGCAGACACTCGTGCATGATGTCCACCACGTCCTGCGCATGACTCGCCGTCACCACTTCAGCCAGTTCCGCTCGTGCTCGCGCTTGGGACAGTCGGATGAGCGACTCCAGCTGCCTTGTGGTGATCGGGATGCTGTCGGCCGACGCTCCGTGTGCATCACCCGCCGAGCTGCGCAGCTCCAGGTACTTGCTCTTCAATAGCGCGGCGGCTTCGGATGACAGTCGAGGGTTCACATAGCGCCGCGCGTACGCGATGAACTTGCGCACGTAGTAGATCGGGATCGGCCGCATCGTGTAGTCCATGGCGTTCTGGCGCAGTCGATGCGATAGCAGTCGATGTGAGGCGCTCGGGTCGTCGTAGTCGTCATTGAGAGCAGCTTGAGACGTCGCGGAGGAGCTCCACTGGCTGCTCTTACTTCCCCCTCGCTGGCCTTCCCACGTCGACCTCGGTCGCTTGCGCGGCTGCTTCTTCCCGCGCGTGTGCATCTTCATGACGTGCTCCGACAGCAGCCGGTCACGCTCCTCGTCCGGCCGGTCCAGCAGGATGAAGACGAGGTCGAAGCGCGACAGCAGCGCCGCCTTCATCTTGAGGTTCTCGCCCACCGACCGGCCGCGGTTGTAGTGTCCGCCGCTCGGGTTGGCCGCCGCGATCACCGACGTGCGAGCGTTCAGCGTGCACACGATACCGGCCTTGGCGATGCTAATGCTCTGCTGCTCCATGGCTTCGAGCAGCGCCTGGTAGTCGACGCCCATCTTGTCGAACTCGTCGATGCAGCACACGCCCTGGTCCGCCAGCACGAGCGCACCGGCTTCTAGAGCATAGTCCCCCGACGAGTCCTTGACCATCGTCACCGTCAGTCCGGTCGTAGTTGTAGTGTTCCCGCCTACATACACTGCTCGAGGCGCCACAGTCGCGACGGCGCGGAGCATTTGGCTCTTGCCTAGACCTGGATCGCCGACGATCAACACGTGCGAGTCGGCGCGGGAGAAGCACGCCGAGTCCTTCTCGTCCGGGTTCCTTGTCCCGCCTAGAAGCGCGAGGATCAGCCCTGCCTTGACGGCCTCGTTGCGGTAGATGCCGGGGCACAAAGCGTGCACCAGCCGGTCGAAGACGTCCCCCTGGCTCATGATGGCGCTGATCTGCTCCAGATCTTCCTTCGAGAAGCTCACGTCCGCTGCTTTGTCCTTGTTCTTATCCGCCTGATAAGAGTTCAAGACCACGTCACGCCACATTAGCCAGAGTATCTTAGTCGATGACTTGGAGTAGTCGCGCATGGTACTGTACCGTTGCCGAGTTCTCGACGGCGTTGGCTGAGAGGTAGAGGATGAAGAGGCTGTTGCTCTGCGCGCGCTTGCCGTAGCGGCCGCCGTGGATCTCCGAGTTGATGCTCTTGACGACGCCCGAGATCGTCACCACGTTGCCAGGGATACACGAGTCCACCAGGTCTTCACTCAGCTCCACCTCGATCTGTCGAACACCATCATCCATCGTCAGTACCGAGCCAAAACTCCACTCTATAGACGCCTTACCATGCGAGGGATGCGTCCTGGACCCGCATCCGTGCTCTCCATCTCTTGCAATCTGTATGGAGTGGGCATGTCAGCCAGTCAAAGACATGTGAACAGGTCAACGGAAGACAGACGCACTTGATCTTCTGGTAGTCGACGGTCTCGACGGTCGATCGGTTGGGCAGCAGGTTCTTGCTGCGGCACGGTGAGTGCTCGCACTGCGCCGGCGGACTGAACTTGCCGTCCGGGAAGGCGCGAGACGTCGCCTCTCCGCACTTGGCGCACACAAAGTCGCAGCGCGTGACGAGCGGCTTGATGGCGCTGACGCGCACGACTGTGCCGACGACGCTGACGAACTGGCTGACGGCTTCCGCCTTGAGCGCCGCGATGGGCAGCACGGGCGTCACGCCGTGCAGTCGCACGTTGATCTTGCCTCGGTCTGGCTCTAGAGTGCGCTGACGCGCGGGCGTCTCTTCCAGCTCCAAGCGCAGCTCATGGCGTCGCATACAAAGCGCGACACCAAGGCAAGGCAGCACTTCGTCCACGCTCTCATGCAGTACGCGCTCAAAGTCCGGCAGGCCTGCTGCTGCGCCACGTACCAGCTCAGTATACGGCAGCCAGACGACCGCCAGCTCGGGCTCGGACAGGTCGTACGCCTGCAGCAGCGGCGCCCATTGCGCAGGGTCGCGGAAGCAGTCACGGAACGCCAGCACCGCCTTGAAGCGGCCCTCGCTCTCGCTCACGGGCGAGTAGTACGCCGCGCCGCGCGTGTCGCCAGGCTCCGGGAGACCCACGTGGTGGTCCTCAGGGAAGTACTGGCTCCACACACACGTCGCGGCCGCCACCGCCGGCGACAAGTCCGTCCCCGAGGAGGCCATCGGCGCCATTCTGCCTGCTTGGTCTTCCAATGCGTTCGTGTTGAACAGGTAGGTTACATTATGTATCGTACAAAGTACGAGTGGTTCAATTAAGTGCGAGATCAGATGCGGTTGCGCGAAGGTCGCGCGTGTTTTGGCGGGAAGCGATTCCGAGAATGGCGCGCGCTGATTGGTCCGTTGGCGTCTGCCCGCGCCAATTTCAAATTTCCCGCGCGCTTTTTCGCGTGTCAATTGCCGACGGCGACCGGTCCCGACGACCGCCCCACATCCGCCAACACCCGGGGACTCGCGCACATCTACAGCAGTGGCAACCTGCAGCCTGTAGCTACCGTCTACGAGACGTCGCGCCGTTCCTCTGGCCGCTTCCATCCCGTCAAGCCGACTGGATACCCACGCATCCACTCCACAAGCGAACTGAGCGGCTCCTCGACCTGCCCAAGCTATAGCCACAGCGCTGGGAAGGCAGCATGAACCCGAACGACATGATGAGTCCCGTGCGGAAGAAGCTGCCGCGCGCGGATGGGAAGGGGACGCCGGCGCGGGTACGATCACCGTGTGTGACTTCCTGCATGCTCATACGTAGCTCTTGGCGACTAACTGTGTGAATGCGACTGCTTTGCTGCGTTGCTGATGTGAAGCAGGCGGAGCGGAGGGTCCACCAGCCGAGCCCGAACCGCACGGAAGCTGCGGCGGCGATGATGCACCTGCTCACTTCTTCAACTGACGCGGCTCCAGCCAGTAGCAAGGTGCGTTTGGCTGCTAGAGAGAGCTCACTGTGACCCAGAAGCCAATGCGAGGCCTTGTGCTGTTACAGGTCCACAAGAGGCCGCCTGGGCCATCCACATCCGGCAAAGTCAAGCGCCGGTACGTGCGCAAGGCTCTCAAGAAGGTCAACACGTCCGTCAAGGCCGAGATGAAGGCTGCGTGGTCCGCTTTGCCGCCCAAGGTCGAGGCGAAGAAGGCGCCAAGCGCTCATCCCGGAGAGGACGCGGGCGAGGAGATGAAGGCGTCGAGTGACGGCCAATTGCAGGGCGAGAGCAACGGAGAAGGCAAGGGCGAGGGCGAAGACGGTCACTTCTTCCCGTACCGAGAGTACAACCGCAAGGAGAAGTCGCTCGGGCTGCTGTGCGAGAAGTACGTGACTTGGTATGAGCATGCACCTGATGGTAGCAGAGACTGATGGCTACGGATTGTGCTGTCGGCGGCAGCTTCCTCAAGCTCTACCGGGGCGACGTCATGACGGAGATCTGCTTGGACAAGGCGGCCGCAGAGCTGGGTATGTTTATGACGAAAAACCGAGTGTGGAGAATGGTTCTCAGGCCACTAATGCCTTTGTACTACGCAGGTGTGGAGCGGCGACGCATCTACGACATCGTCAACATCCTCGAGAGCATCTTCCTCGTCAGCCGCAAGAGCAAGAACCTGTACAACTGGCACGGCCTCCAGTGTCTTCCCAGCTCCATCGTTGCCATGAAGGTACTCAATCTGTGTCTATGGGTCACTACACTCGCCCTCCTTCTAACGTCTTTCACTGCGAAACCTCGTGCTCAGAAACGGTATGAGGAGACGTTGGCGGCGGCGTCGAGCGGGTCCGGAGTCATGCCCGAGTACTCGTTCAAAGGCAAAGGTGAGACGTTAACTTTGAGTTTGCTACTGCCGGATGTCGTCACTCTGACCTGTTGTTGCAGACCGGAGGCGAGGCAAGTCGCTCTCGAAGCTCAGCCAAATGTTCGTCCAGCTCTTCCTCGTCAAGGTAAACTACCTGTCCTTCGTGAACGCTTCCTCTCAGCAACATACTGAATTGAAGACATCTCTCTCTCTCTCAACAGGAACACTGCATCATCCCGCTGGACCAGGCAGCCAAGCAGCTCATCCAGTCCGAGCATCCGGACAACGAAGAGGACCGACAGCTCAAGAGTGAGTCTTCCCCATTTGATCCTTGTATTGGGTCACATCGGAGATACTAACCATGTCCTGACTTCACTACCAGCCAAGATCCGCCGACTGTACGACGTGGCTAATGTCCTCGTGAGCGTGGGGCTCATCGAGAAGCTCCAGCTCTCCAACTGCCGCAAGCCCGTCTTCCGATGGAAGGCTCGAGACGCCAGTGCTCCAATGGACATGAGCGAGTCCGTCGGTGGAGAGGACGAGCTCGTGGTCAAGACGGAGGTCTCGTCGGATCACGACTTCCTTCAAAATACGAGCACAGTGGACGACAAGGCGCCAGCAGTAGCGGTTGTCCACACAGACGACACGGACGCGTTCAAGACGTCACAGTCGTGCGATAGTGACATGTCCGAGGACGACGGCAGCGACTCGCAGTCCGACTCGAGCAACGACACGGGCTCCAAGCGCAAGCTGAACGATCTGGACGCGCCAGACTCGGCGTCTTCAGAGGACGAAGTGGTTGCCAAGAGACCGAGAAGCAAGGACGCTCGGCCTGCTGTTGCGGAGGCGGCGACTCCAGCCCCCACTGTGCTCTGCATGGACTCGACCAACACGCCCGTGCATCCTCGCGATATTCTGCTGCAGAAGGAGCAAGAGCTGCGCGTCTTCATGCAGCAGTACGTCAAGGAATACGCCGAGTACCTGATGACGCTCTCCAGCTCGCCGACAACCTCCAGCGCTGCTGCCTCCGTGACTACCAGAGATGTGCACAGCACTCCCGTGACGCTGCCGTCTCTCGCCAGCAGCGTGGATCAGATGCTGCTGACTGAGAGTCCGCAGTCGGTCGAGATGCTGCCGACTGCGATCCGAGTGGACACCAAGACGCTCCCGGCGATCGCGACCTCTCCTGTTGCTGCTGCGGGTGAGTCAACCGCCGACGCGAGCCCTCAGCCGCTGCTGTTTCTCAAGAAGCAGGTCGAGAGCGGCGCTGCAAAGGTGGAGAAGACGGTGGAAGACGACGTCCAGTGCTACAACGCGTCGGTCAACCTCATCCGCGCGCTGCAGCCGCCACCGGCGCACTCGTGAGCGCGCGCTCCCCCTCGTATTTAAGCGCGCGCTCTCCGGTCTACGTAGTTCCCAACATGTGCTGCGGATTTTGTTGTTGAAGTTGCTGAAGAGGTCTTTTCACACGTCACATACTTTGTGTACACCACACCACTTTCACAATGTTTCACGTAGTCCACTCCAAATCGTACCTAGTCGAGCATCATTTTGACCCACACAACGTACTCCATACTGACAGTTGACCAGCAACATGTCGATGCCGATGCGGATGTTGCGCGTTGGCGGCTCGCGGTGGCGCTCTGGGACGCTCTCACTGGCGCGCGCGGCCAGCACAGGAGCCGCCGGCGGGTTCTCTTACCCTGGACCTCGCGCGCTGGACCAGATCGTCAAGCTGGAGCTGCTACAGAACGAGGAGCGCGAGCAGATCCAGCACATCTGGGAGCAGTTCCACGCGGACAAGGGCGACGCCGTGGCCGCGACGCTGGCTTCCGACGCGTTCAAGACGCTGCAGACGCGCGCCGCAGCCGCTCCTTTCTTCGTGCTGCCCGTGTACCGCCAGAACGGGTTCTTCAACATGCTGTGCCAGTTCCAGCAGACGTGCTTCCTCGTCACGTACCTCGAGGCGTTCAAGGAGAACCCGGCCGCGGCGCCTCCGTGCCTCGCCGTCTCGCTGTACGACGACCTGCTGGAGCGCAAGGACGTCGGCCTCGTGCGCGGCGACGTCATCAACATGCTCGACAAGCGGGTGCGTCACGAATTACGTCTTGGTGGTGAGGGTCTGGCAGGTATTCACTGTGATACCTCGTGTATGTGGTGGAGTAGGAGTCGCAGATGTTGATGGACCAGTTGCTGGCTAGCTACGGGAACGAGCGCTTGTTCGAGCACGTGGACAAGTTCAACAACCAGCCCGAGCAGTTCGACTTTGAGAGCTACCGCACGCTGCTGCAGACCGTCGTCCCGCCGTCGCCCTCGGCCTCGGAGTAGACCCGTTACCTGACTTAGTGGTAGCGCAGTAGCCCACGCTCCATCCTTCATTCATGGCATCCGTAGAGCCCAAGGCGATCAATTCCACGCTTCGTTGATGCCATCACCATGGGTTTACCGTAAAACGCCTTCTTTTACCATAATTCTCTGCAATAGCTCTTCGAATTAGCGCGACTGATGGATCATTTCAACATGGGGAACGTGATTGCCACGGTCCTCCTGCTAGTCGTCGCCAAGCTTGTCAGCGCGCTAGTGGGCGGCGGCGGAAGCGGTGGCAGATATGGCGGCGGGAGCGGCGGCAGCAGAGACGGCGGTGGTTTCCGCGTGGAGTACTCGAAGAACGATTTTGAGCTGGTGATCGAGCTGAGCGAGGAGCTGGAGGCGCGGCTGGAGCGCGAGCTCGGCGCCACGGGCAAGGGGCTGCACGAGAGGACGTCGTCGGTCGAGGCGGCGCTGCCGGCCGTCACGGTGCGCGCGCTGTGCTACGTGGCCAGCATGCGCAATACGCTGACCCGCGACCGCGCCACTCGCGGCGTCACTCGCGCGCTGCCCGACCGCGCGCACTTCATCTGGTGCTACGAGGCGGCCAGCGACGAGCTGCGGCTGATGCAGCACAAGAGGAGGCTGGACGCCAGAGGCAAGTTGCCGGCTGCGGCGCCAGGATGCGTCGTCATGTAGCGAGGAGCGAAGCCGGCTGGAGGGTTGATGGGGGTCAAAACTGGTCATGATTGACTTCGAAGAAGCGCACCTTGGGGACTCGTAAGCTACTCGGCCAGCGCGATGACGCCGCTGGACGCGTAGTAGTGGATCAGCTGCATCTTCTTCATCTCGTCGATCGCCCGCTGCCCCTCGTCCACGGTCGGACAGCTCTGGTATCGACATTAACACCAGTTAGTCAACCATCGGATGGTCTAGAAGCACATATAGACGAAAATGACGCACCTGGAGGAACTCGTGGAGGTCGACTGTCTTCCGTGGTGCGGCCGTGGTCGAGTCGGTAGAGTCTCTTGAAGGCGACCCGGACGCGGACGACAGGTCGGGCGAGAGCTGCTGGTACAGCCGCGTCATGAGCGTGCCGATGCTCGGAGTGGGTGCCAGTACCCGCAGCAGCGACTGGAGGCGCACGCCGTTCGAGCTGAGCTGTGTTGTGACTCCTTCCAGCACATCTCGGTGCTGCGACACAAGACAGAAAGCGTCCAGGTCAGCATGTCTCGCTCGCAGTACACTTGCAGCGAAGACAGTGACGCTTACGTGTGCGATCTCGTCCTGGACTTCAGCCAGCTCCTCTTCGTACTGCGACTTGAGCGAGGTTGTCTGTCATAGCGCACAGCGCGAGGGAGTGAGCCGCCTCGCAATGGCACAGCACAAGACCGACGTGGCGTACCTCAAGCTTGGCGTTGATCGAGTCCCTCACTGCTTGGAGCGTCGAGATCTCCTGCCTCATCTCAGCCACCTCGGCTTCAAGCTGCGATTCGAGGTGGTCCACCCGCTCCTGCTCTGTCCGCGCGTTCTCCTCCTCCGCTTGTGTGGCCTCCTCGTCTTCTTCTTCCCAGGCGACAAACACCGTCTGCAGCTGCCGAATGTCGGACGTGGACGCTTCCAGTTGTTCCTGCCAATAATCGGCGCAAGGACATGGAGCTGTCAGTCAACACCATCCGTCTTGAGTCACATTGACGTGGACGGACGGACCTGCAGGCGGGCGTTCTCAGCCGACAGACTGGCGATTCGCGCCTTCTTCCTCGCCTTGCTCTCCTCCCGCTCTTCTCGTCTCCGCTTGCCGTTCATTCGCTTGTCAGCTCGCTCCCTCTCGATTTCCTGTGTGGATAGTGCTCGTCAGTACAGTGCAAGGGGAGCCACAGCTGCCAACCTCTCGTCCGTCCTCACCTCCTTCAGCTCCTCCGCCTGGTCCTCCAGCTCCTTCAACATGCGCGCGTACTCCTCCTGCAGGTCGTGACAACCGGTCAGAACAGCTCACGACGCTTACAGGCCAGCTCCAAGCGCATTGTGGTACCTGGATGTCGGTGTTTCGGCTGGACACGAGCTCTCGGAACTGCACAGGAAGAGGAAGTAGACGTCCGTGAGTACCAGAAGGCGTGAGTGAAGGACAGCACAGACGCCGTACATGCTCTGACCGGCGACGCAGCTCCTTATCCATGCGCGCCTTGGTCACTTCAAGCCGCTCGGTCGCCTCCGTCCCTGTTGTCGGCAAGAGATATCAAGCAAGTCAGCACTCCATACAAAAACCAGGTTAAAGTGTAGCTCGCACCTTGCTCGAACGCCTTCTGGAACTGCTCCTCGGGTGTGTCCGTCTCGCTCGCGGCCGCCGCGGGGATGATGGCCAGCTTGGACTTCTGCTCCCGTCCAGTTAGCGAGTCCAAGCCGTTCAAGTCAGTCCTTCACCTCGTTCTTTCTTGGCAATGCACCGCGTCTAGTTCCGCTAGCGTACCAGATATGGCATGTCCGCGGTCGGGAGATCGCGTCGCATGCCCTCCACATACTTTCCGAGCCGCGCGTCCGCCGCCCGCAGCTATAGCAGGCCCACAACCGCGTTAGAACCGCCGCACTTGAGGTGAGAGAGGCCGCCAATGGAAGGGGGAAAGCCACCGCTACAAGGCTGCTAGAAGCCGCCGAGCGCCGACTTTTCGAGGAAGGAACGCTTGCGGAAGGAGGGAGGGAAGACGCACCTTTTCGCTGCAGGCCGCGAGCTGCAGCACGCACTTGAGCAGGCCGCTCTCGCCGTCCATCATGTCGTCGCTCAAGGTCGGCAGGTGTTGGTGTTGTGGGCGGGAAAACTCGAAGTGGCGAGTCTTGAAAATTGTATAAAAATATACCCTAATTAAATAGATGATTATCAATATTGAAAAAGAGAGGTTTCAGCGTCGGACGGACGCCACCACCAACGCAACTCATCGAGTCGACACGGCGAGGACGAGAAAGGACGGCGACCATGGCAGGTAAGGTGGCGGCTCGCGGCGGCTCCGTGCTACGTCCCTGAAGGTTCTGCGGGGTTCACACGGGTACCATGCGCTTCCCCTTCGCGCGCGCTCCCGTTGGCTGTCTTTCTGGCCCCGGAGACGCGCTGTGGGCGGCGCTAGAGTGGCGAGAACCCGAGGCTTCAAGACGTATCTTGTCGTATCTGACGCCGCGTTGCTTCCTGCAGCTCAGATCGCGACTGACAACGATGTGGTGCCGCGCACGAAGCTCTTTCTGCGCGGCCGGACGGGCGTTGAAGCCATCTGGGGCCCGCCCTCGTCTTCCAAGCAGGCGGAGGCCACAATCGCCGCGGACGAAAGCTTCCGCGCGCCTCCCGCCGACCTGATGGAGTTCAGCGCCGACGGAGCCAAGGTGGCGCTCGTCTCGACCGCCTCGGGCATCATCGTGCGCGACACCGAGACGTACGTGGCGTCTTTTTCCGATTATATGCGTCCATACAAAAGGACTAACATGACTGGAGAGTACAGAGGAGAAGTGCTGACGGAAGTGGCCAACCCGGGCATCCAGGCCATCGCGTGGTCGCCGCTCGGCTCGCATCTGCTGACGTGGCAGCGGCCTCAGAAGGCCGAGGAAGGCGTCGAGCCGCGAGGTAACCTCGTTGTATGGGACGCCGCTACTGGCCGACGCGTGGCCGACTTTTCCCAGAAGTCATACTCCCGCGACGTACGTTGCTTATCATCTACCCCTGCCTTTCCAGGGACGGATAAGATGCTGACACTTGAGTTGACTATACTTGCAGGCGTGGCCGTCGCTGCAGTGGTCGTCGGACGAGACCATCTGCGGCCGGCAGAGCGCGAACGGCGTCGTGCTGTACAGCGGCCGCGACGTGGCGGCGGGCCACGTGGGCCAGGTGTTGCTGCCTGGCACGGCGAGCTTCAGCATCGCGCCGGGCCCTGCGCCGTACAAGATCGCGCTGTTCGTGCCCGAGAAGAAGGGCAAGCCCGCGGGCGTCAAGCTGTACCAGTTCCCCGGCGCGCTGGACGTCATCTCGGCCGCCAAGAGCTTCTACAAGGCGCAGGACGTCAAGCTTAAGTGGTCGCCGTCGGGCAGCGCGCTCATCATTGAGACGCGCACGGATGTCGACACGTCCGGCAAGTCGTACTACGGCGAGACCGGGCTCTTCTTCCTGCAGAGCGACGGCCAGTACGACTGCGTCGTGCCGCTCACCAAGCCTGGGCAGGTGCACGACGTGCAGTGGGACCCGACCGGCCGCGGCTTTGTCGTGCTCGCCGGCCCCATGCCATGCAATGCCACGCTGTACGACAGCAAGGCCGTGCCCGTGTTCGAGTTCGGCGCCGCGCCGCGCAACCACGTGAGCTGGAGCCCGCACGGCCGCTTCCTGTGCATCGCCGGCTTCGGCAACCTGCGCGGAGACATGGACTTCTGGGAGCGCAACAAGCTCAAGAAGATGGGCTCGGCCAACTCCAACTCGGCCACGACCTTCTCCTGGTCGCCCGACAGCCGCTACTTCGCCACGGCCACCACGTTCCCGCGCCTGCGCGTCGACAACGGCTTCAAGGTCTTCCGGTACGACAGCACCGGCCCGATCCACCAGGAGGACCGCGCCGAGCTGTACGACCTCAAGTTCCGCCCCGCTGCCGTCGACACGTACCCGAACCGGCCGCAGTCTCCGAAGCGCAAGGACGGAGGAGGCAGCGGCTTCTCAGAGACGGCAGCAGCTCCTGCAGCGCCGGCTAAGCCGCAGGCGTACCGGCCGCCCAACTCGACGGGAGCACTCGCCGCGCTCATGAAGAAGGACGAGGGCGGCTCGCGCAAGCTGGACCGCAACAAGTACGCTCCTCCGCGCTCGTCCGCTCCTGTCGGTGCGTCGCCTGGTGGTATCCCGGGCATGAGCGTCACCCCTCGTGTCATCCCCGGCATGTCGGCGGCGCCGGTCAAGAAGCTGAGCAAGAGCGCGCGCAAGAAGAAGGCGCAGGAGGCGGCGGAGGCTCGTGCGGCCGTGGAAGCGGCGCTGGCCAAGGTGTCGGGTGGGGAGGGACCTGCAAAGGAGGAGGAAGTGGAGAAAGAGGAGGTGAAGAAGGAGGTTGTGGCGGTGGAGCTGACGCCCGAGGAGAAGCAGAAGAAAGTCAAGGCGCTCAACAAGAAGCTCAAGCAGATCGACGCCATCAAGGACAAGGCGGCCAAGGGCGAGGCGTTGAACGCCGACCAGGAGCAGAAGCTGCGGACGGAGAAGACGCTGCGGGACGAGATTGCGCAGCTCTCGCTGTAGGTGACGACGGTGGTGACGGAAGTCGATAGAGGGCGAGGCGAGTGGCGAGATGTCCATGTCGCTCGCCACTCGCCCGCACAGGTGACCGGCATGTGAGTACGAGACGATCGAGACGGGAACGAGTATCGCGTCTCTTGCAAAATCGAATGGGCAAACTCACACATGACCAACCCTCCGCACACGGCCAGCGACTTGCCTCTAGTCGCCGACGCCCTCTTCATCTTCATCTCCTCCTTCTTCACCCCCCTCGCTCTTCCAGGTCTTGAGTACCGCCCGTTGTCTTGATGTCTTGGGTTCAAGGCCGGCACTTAGATGATGCCGACCTTGATGAGCATCGTATGGCGGTCGACCTTGCTCGAGACCGAGTCCTTGAGCGTGCGGTCGAACTCAAACTTGACGACGATCGTCTTGCCCTTGGTGGCCACGAAGTCGATCGAGTCGGCGAACGTCACCTTGAGGTCGCGCTTGTACGTGTCCTTGAAGCACTTGCGCATGGCCTGCACCACTTCCGTCTTCTGCGGCACCTGCACCATGAGGTCCGGCTCGCCCTTGACGTGGATGAACAGGTAGTTGTCCGGCTGCGTGCTCATCGACACGCCCGTGACGCGAGCCATCTCGATCATGCGGCGCTCCTTGGGCTGGTGGATCTTGTCCGCCTTGAGGTTGTAGATCTGCTTCTCGCCGATCATGATGACGCGCGGCTGGTGCTTGAAGCTCTCGTTCACCTTCTGCACCTGACCGAGGAAGAGCAGCTTCTGCATGCCCTTGGACTGCAGCATGCTCGCGTACGCCGGAAACTTGTTGACGCCAATGTAGTCGCCCTTGTACGCGCGGTCCAGCGAGTCGCGGCGGCGCTTCTTCTTGCCCAGGTAGCGCTCAAACTCGGTGCGGACACCGAGGAGCGCCACCTTGCACGACCGCCACAGGTCGTTCGCCATTTGCTTGCGCGTCTTGAGCCCGCGGTAGCGCTTGCTGAACACGATCTGCGCGTTGCGCACCTTGACGAACTCGCGGCGCTGCGTGCGCGCCTGCACGAAGCTCTGCATGAAGACGACCGAGTTGAGCTTCTCCTCCTCCGCGAGCTTCTTGACCAGGCGGCTGTTGTCCATGTCGATCAGCTGACTGGCGTGCTTCTCCCAGTTGGCGTACAGCCGCGCCACCTCGGCCTTGTCGTTCGCTCCGGGGTGGCGCCTGCGGCGGGCCAGGCAGTTCTCGAACACGGCGTCGTACGCGGCGAAGAGCTGCTTCTGCGCCGCGACGAACTGCGCCAGTGCGATGCGGTTCTTGTACCGGCGCCACGAGTTCTCGAGCAGGTTGACGATGTCCGGGATGCGCGTCTCGCGAGCGATCTCAAGCGCCGACAGCGCCTGCGGGTGGCGCAGGAAGATGCGGTTGCGGCCGAGCGAGAAGCAGCCGAGCGACTTGGAGTCCTCCTCGAACGGCACGAGCACATTGGTCTCCGGGTCCGGGACGCCCATGCCGGGCGACGTGAGCAGGTCCACTGCGGCCTGGCGGGACGAGTGCGACTTGGCCACTGGCCACGTGGCGGTCGACAGGAAGTTGTACCGCTTGATGAACGCGCCGTACACCTCGCTGTAACAGAAGCCCTGGCGGCGCACGCTCAGGTTCTCGACAAGACCGAGGTAGCGCACCTGCTCTGAGACGATCGTGCGGTTGACGACCAGCGGCGCCTTCTTCTCGTTCGGCTTGATGCAGCGGATGTAGTGCGGGTTGCACCCGTCGAGCTTCTTGAGCAGCTCGGCCACCTGCGTGCGGAACTGGTGCGACGTGGACGGCGGGCGCTTGAGCTTCTCCTGCTTGGAGCGCTTGTCGAGGAACACGTCGCGCACGAACCCGTTGGTCGACGCCTCCATGCCGTTCTGCAGGTCGTTGAAGAACGTGTCCACGTTGGCGTCGAAGAAGAGCGTGACATCGTACTCGACGTTGCCCGCGTAGTGCTTGATGCCAAAGTACGGGCCGCGCGTGCGCGACGCAATGTAGTGCGGGTTCTTGGAGTGCGACGCGTTGTAGCGCTCGATGAGCTCCAGGTCCGAAAGCCGCGCGATCGCGCACTGCTCGTCCAGCAGCGGGAAGATGCCGTGCGTCTTCTGGTCCTCGATCAGGTCGCACACGACTTGGTTGTTGAAGAACTTGATGTTCTGCCAGCTGATCCCCTCGCGGCGGTACCCCTCCTGCTCCGTCTCGAGCGTCTGGCTGATGAAGAGCTGCTGCAGCTTCTCGTTGACGTAGTTGATGCAGAGCTGCTCGAACGCGTTGACGTCGAAGATCTCGAAGCCGTAGATGTCGAGGATGCCGATGCTGTTGCTGATGCTGCGCACGTTGCTCGACACGTTCGTGTTGATGCGCGCGACGATCCAGTTGAAGATCTTCTCGTACAGCGAGCGCGCGATCGAGTCCGAGACCTTCTTGGCCTGGCGCGCGTCGAACAGCACCTTCTGGTCCTCGCGGTAGATGTTGACGATACGGTACGTGAGCAGCGCCTCGAGCTTGGCGGGGTCGATGCCCATGAGCTCGGCGGCGTTCTGCAGCGCCAGCCGCGCTCCCTCCTCCTCGATGACCGCGCACGGGTTGTGCGCCACGTCCGTCGTCTGCTTGAAGCGGATGTTGCCGATCCAGAGGATGGCCGAGAGCTGCTGGTAGATGGCGTGCTGCTCGTCCTCCGAGATGCCGACAGCCTTCATGTTGGCGCGCACGTTCTTGTACTCTGCGGCGTCGTCGACGCCGTCGATCTTGGCGTCCATGTTGTTGAGGAAGTCGAACTCCTCGGGCGAGTCGGGCAGGCGCCAGGCCTGGCGCTCCGTGTCGTTGGCGCCCGCCATCATCTGGTAGAAGGCGTGGAAGTTGCGCTCGCCCTCGGCTTGGTGGATGATGCGGCTGCGCTCGAGCAGGTAGTTGTCGATGTAGCCACCGATGACCTGGCCCACGCGGTTCATCTGCAGCACAATGTACTTGCCGAAGCGCGAGCTGTTGTTGTTGCGGATCGTCTGCGCGTTGCCGAAGGCCTCGAGCACGGGGTTGCTGCCCCAGAGCACGTCCGTCACGTGCGTCGTCATCTCGTCGGCCTCGCGCCGCTGGTCCACCGACATGCGCCGGTTGGCGATCACGGCGCTCTTGGCGCGCGAGCGCGTGCTGATGGTCGTCAGGTACCGCATGACGTGCTTGGACGTCTCGGTCTTGCCGCTGCCAGACTCGCCAGTGATGAGCAGCGACTGGTCGAGCCCGAAGCGCATGAGGTTCGTGTACGCGCTCTCGGCGATCGCGAACGGGTGCGGGTCGCACACATGCAGCTCCTTGCCCGAGAACTCGGCGATCATGTTGGGGGCGTAGATGGACGTCTGCCCGTCTTTCTGGCGCAGCAGCTTGTACGGGTTCATGGCGATCAGCACGGGACCCAGGAACGTGTACACGTAGCCCTGCCGGTAGCGCGTCACCAGCTCGCTCACGATGTGGTCCTCGTCGACCGAGTCGACCATCAACAGGTCCTTCATGGTTGTCCCGGAGATTCTTCTTCGGTCGCTAGTGTCGAGGCTGGTTGTCTTTTGCTCGCTCGCTCGGTTTGCCTTGCCCCGCCTGTCTCGAAACGACTGGCCTTCTCTATGCAAAGAGAGAAGCGCGCGTCCTTTCTTCTTAGTTGCCAGTCGGTCGGTCACTTGGGGTCTTCCCGCTTCCGTCGCCCGCTCGTCGAGGTGGTTGCCGGCCGGCGATTTCTGTTGTGCCCGCGGACTTCTCCCCCCTTTTCGACCCGGTTCGACGGCGGGAACATCACTCTGCCGCGTGTCAAATTGACGTTCTTTTCTATTTCTATTTCTAAAAGGAGAATCGAACGTTTCTTTTTTGCGAACGGGCACGACGCGCGACCGAAATGTGCGGAAAGATGGTGCGATTACGCGTTACGCAGGTTTCAACGCGGTTGTGTGCGCTCCGCTTCTGTCAGCTAAACCCCCAAAAGATACAACTATACATATTTAAACTCAGACCAACAGGCACAGGAGATGGGCTTGCTGGTCCAGCATCATTTCGTCGTGTCCATTTTTCATAAAACGATGCCACCCGGCTCTTCCTGTCATACTTCGCACAACATCGTATACTGGAATAATGACAAAGAGGCAGTCGTTTGTCGGAAAATGGTAGATACGATGGATAAAGCCGGGACAGGTCCCCACCTCATTGAAGCAGAGAGCTTCTCTCGACCTGGACGATAGACTTGACGCGCATTCAAAGCGTTGAAGCGAGTGTCAAGCTCCCAAAGCACTAACGCCCAGGACAGCATGACGCCACGTAGATCCATTCTCTGCTTGGGTTTGCGCTGCAAGAGAGTCACGCGCCTACGGCTCGCCTGGTTGAAGCTTGAGTCACTGGCGGTGCAGCCTCCGGAGCGCCTTCGCTAGCGCCGCTAAGCCATGCGGCCATCGGTGATGGAGTGGTGGTCTTGTGTGTTGCCATCACCTGGGAGCAACATGAATGAGCAGTGGACATCAGCGCAGTGCATTCGATTCGGTCTCTGTGTTGGTGCCACACGCGCCAAGGGACCCAGAAGAGTGAGTGCTCCATCCGTAGCCGTCGATGATCGGGATCAAGTACTAAGTCGGGAGAGGCAACGTGGCGTTCCGCTCGGCGCAAAGCGTGACGCAGCAGGTGGCGCGTACTGGTGACCCGCAGAGGACAGCGCGGGTGGAAGAAGGTATTAGTGCCAACATTGCGTGCGATCCAAGCGCACCCTTCATGCTGCTCGAAACGCTCGAGCGATTACTAGGAACAGTCCATGAGGGCGTCGCGCCACAAGCTCCTCGCCTTTGCGAGCGAGAAGGCATGCGATCTTATTCGAGTGCTTGCCTCCCGGAAATTTGGCTGGATGTTGTCCGCGTCGTCGAGCTGTGTTGCTCCTGCTTGGGCTGCGTATGCTGGCGGCAACTCGGCAGAGACGCTCCGCGACGCTCCACACGAAGATCGGGCAGCGAGAACACGCGTGGTGGGTGCACCGAATCGACTAAAGCTCGAGAGAAGACGCGTACTGTAGCGCACTTCCAGCGAGCACACGGACGAGTTGCAGTTGCATGTAATTGGCATTCACCGCCGCCCAGTCTGTCCAATGCGCGAGCCTTTTGATGCACGACGGAAAGGAGAGAGGTCTTGGTGTGCCCCTGGCCACTTGGCACGCACGCACGCCAGAGGCGATGAAAGAGTCGCGAGGTTGTTCCGCCCCGCCTCTTGCTGAGCCTCCGGTCGATCGTGTGTGGAGATTCCCCCAGGGTCGAGGCGCACGCCTTCGGACGCTTGTCAGCGACATCCACACCGGCCCCGAGCAGACCTTGACCCACAGATGAGCCCATGAGAACCAGAGAGGCCTCAATCGCCCATGCGCTGGTAAACCTGGTGCATCTCGAGGCGTGTGCAGCTTCTTTGAAGGCGGCTGTTCGACCAGCAGACTCGCTTGAAGTGGACTGCAGCTGGTCTTCTGGCACACTCAGCAGGGCGGACCGTCTGAACGAATGCGCGCGGAACGCCGCGGCGTCGTTCCAACCCATTTCTGGGTTCCGCCAGCAAGCGATCTTCCATCATCGAATCACTTGTAACAGGAGATGCGATTGAGAAGATTGTTGGAGTTGTTGTCAACTATGAATGTTGTCACTAGATACATATCATTTTTTACGCATAAATATAATGTCACAGTTCTTATTCGAGCGCTTGAAGCCACTACAACTTGCCCCCCGAGATCACTTGCAGTGGATCGGACACCAGACAGACCGCGGTGCATACTGAAGCTCCATACAAACAGCAATGCCAACAAACCCCAATGCGGACGAGCCGCCAACACCGTGAGACGCTTTATTGCTCCCGCAAGAAGAGCCGCGCGCCGAAGATGAGCTCGCTCTTGGTGAAGCGGCGGCGGCCTTTCTGGAGGCCGAAGGAGGAGGGGGATCAGCGCGCCCGCTCTCTCTGCTTTCCTCTCGTTGGGGCCGTCCCGTCGGCCCAGCCAGCACTCGCTCGCTCGCCTGCTCGACCGTCCGGCCACTCGGAGGTTTGCCCTGCAGCCTGCCTGCTGATTCCCTTTGGACGGGGCGGTGGACGTCTTCAGACAGGAAGCGGCGAGAGCACCAGGTAGAGAGAGCAGCCAGTCCCCCCTTTATTTAGTGAAGCACTCCCATGTCCGCCTGTGACTGCGACTGCGCCGGCCTAGCGTCTCTCGAGCCGCTGCCGCCGCAGTTCGCGCTGGTGTTCCACCTGCTGCTCAGCTTCCTGCTCGCGGCCTACGTGCGCTGGCACAAGATCAGTGTCCACACTCCGGAGACGCCTCAAGCTCCAGTCGAAGACTCGGACGTCCAAGTCCCGAGCCAAGAGCCTCAAGACGAGCCGGAGACGACTGAGACGACCGTCAAGACGGCCGCCACCACCCACACAGATGATGAGGAAGACGACGAACTGCGTCGAGCCAACGCCAAGTACCTGACGATGCTGCGCGTCGGCATGCCGCGCTCCGTCGTCGAGCACAAGATGCGCATGGAAGGCGCCGACGCGTCCGTGCTAGACCAACTCCTACTTAGCTCCTCTTCCCCCAAGCCGACAGGTCATCAACAGCCCATGGCGGCCATGACCTCGTCCATCATGCGTCCGCCGCCCATTATCATCCCCCCAGCACCAGCAGCCGACATCATCTCCATGGCCGAGAGCCTGTCTGGAAAGTACGCGGCCTTCAAGCAGATGGTCAAGGTCGGCGTCCCGAGACATGTCGTGGAGCATAAGATGCGGTCCGAGGGGCTCGACCCGGCCGGTCTGGACCGCGACCACTTGAGCCCGGCAGCGGCAGCTTCCTCGCCTCGCTCCGTGTCCTCCGCGGCTTCAACAGCTCCGTCGTCTCCCGACTCGTCCAGTACTAACAGCACCAGCACCAGACACCTGCTACCCGCCACCTTCCAGCAGGCGGCGTTGGCTCGGGCAGTGATCCGCAAGATGCAGTCCACGATGCGCAAGAAGCTGCACTGGACCACGACGGCGCTGGCCGACGCGCCGCCGACGTCCCAGCGCCGCGACTCGCTATGGAACCGCGTGCATGCGCGCTCCAAGGGCAACAAGGTGTCCATCTCGACCGAGACGATCCAGTGGATGGAGAAGCTCTTCGTCAAGGCTGTCGTTGCTGGCAAGAAGACCAAGAGTCAGGGGAGGAGGCTAGTTGCGGCGACTGCGGACCAGGACGAGCTGTCAATGGACGCGCTTGCAGCCTGTGTAGCGGACGACGAGGAGCTGGATGAGATCTCGGAAGAGGAAGTGACGCTGGAGACCAAGCAGGACCCGGCGTCGGCGTTCCTGACCCGCAAGATGTACACGACGCTGCTGGACCGCAACAAGTCGCAGAACATTGCTATCGTACTGGCGAGGATCAAGAAGACCTTCCAGGACTTGGTGAGTGAGATTGGAGCGCTCAACTCGGACGTCTTGTCCGTCAGCGCGCTGCAGACGCTGCTCGACATGTGGCCCGACAGCAACGAGCAGGCGGCGCTGGACGCCTTCAGCGGTGACGTGAGCTCCCTCGCGACGGTGCGTTCACCTCTCGTACAATGATGAGAGCGTATCCACTTCAGGGATAAGACGACTGACAGGTGGTATGTGAGAAGGCGGAGCGGTTCCTGCTGGAGGCGCAGAAGCTGCCGCGAGTACAGCAGAAGCTCCGTTGCTTGCGGTTCAAGGCCGACTTTGCTCCTCGCGTCCAGGAGCTACGGTGCGTCTCCATACTCTGTCATCTCCTACCAGGCCCGCTACCCGGTATACTAACGCTGTGGACTTCTCGTTGACTCAGGGCGAGCATGGAGCTGGTGGTCCGCGGCGTGAGCCAGGTCATCTCGAGCGACGCGTTCGCGCTCGTGCTCGAGTACGTCTACCACCTGGGCAATCTGCTCAACTTTGGCGGCGGCGTCGAGTACACGGCCAAGGTTAAGAGCGTCTCCATCAGCTCGCTGGCCAAGCTGTCGTTCACCAAGGCCTTCGACGGCCGCGTCTCCTTCCTCCAGTACCTCGTCCAGTCCATCGAGGTGTGTCTTCTACTCTGTCTGTCATCACTAGATCATGCACCAGCTTTATTAATCTGTGTCTGTGTCTGTGTCGACAGCGAGACGCTCCACACCTCGCGCACTTTGGAGAAGAGATCGACTTGATCCGCAAGTGCAGTCGAGTGTCGATCCCCAATACTCTGGCCGAGTTGTCGGCGCTCCAAGCCGGTGTTCGCATGCTCGACACCGAGTCCAAGGTGCGTTCATCCCCTCTCTCTCTCTCTCCATGTTCCTTATCGCCTCCACGGAAGCCTGACAACTCCTTTCTGTGACTACCAGCAACCGATGCCGCCCGCTCTAGCCGCCTTGCCGGAGGACGCGCCGACCCGCAGAGCCTTCCAGGCGGCCGCGGTGGCGCTGCACGTGGACGCCATGACGCTCGCGCAGGAGCTCAACGCGCTGGGCGAGCTGCGCGACCAGCTCGAGCGCCAGCGCCGGCGCTTCCTCGACTACCTGGAGGAGGACGCGGCGCTGCCGCTGGACGAGCTGCTCGGCTTCATCGCGGCCTTCGCGGCCGAGTTCTCGCACGAGCGCGCGCAGCTGCGGCACCGAGCCGCCTCCCATCAGACCGGCGCTAGCGACAAGCTTAGCAGTCGCATCACGAGTCGCCCGTACATGGTGGAGGTGATCAAGCGCCACAGCCTCTGAGCGACGGACGTGTATGATATTATTAAGGCAGCAGCAGCAGCAGCCTCGAGACGGCTCGAGTACCCAACCAGCCACACTGACAATAGCAATAGCAGCAGCGCCTTGGCATTGACTGGAGCGATCACCCTCCAGCCAGTCTTACAGTCGGCTGTCGGTCTTGGGACGCAGCTTCTGGAAGAGCGCGAGCGCGGCGCGGTGCGTGTCGCCTGAGAGGAAGCGGCGGTCGAGCTCCTCGTACTCGGCCACGAGCGCCTCGCGCACCAGCGGGTCGCGCACGCGGCGGTTGATCTTCTTGTAGGCCGGCAGGTTGCGCGCGGTCAGCTCGTCGGCCACGAGCGGCTCGACCTCGGCCATGACGGCGTCCAGGAAGCCGTCGGCCGGCAGCAGCTGGCCCACGAGGCCGCAGGCGAGCGCGCGCTGCGCGTCGATGCGCTTGGAGCGCAGCAGCAGGTCGTTGGCCACGGCGGCGCCCAGCACGTGCGGGAACGTGTAGCTCGAGGCGAACTCGGGCACGATGCCGATGCGCATGAAGGGCGTCCAGAAGCTCGCGCGCTCGCTCGCGAACACGAGGTCGCAGTGCAGCAGCAGCGTCACGCCGATGCCGATGGCCGGCCCGTTGACGGCCGCCACCACCAGCTTGCGGCACTCGAGCAGCTTGTGCATGAACTTCTTGGGCTCGCCCTGGGACGGCAGCAGGTCCGAGCCGTCGGCCGAGCGGACGAACGCCTGCTGCACGTCCGCGCCGCTCGTGAAGTAGTCGCCGTAGCCGGTGAGCAGGAGTGCGTGCAGCTCTTCGTCCGCCTCGTACTCTTCGATCGCCTGCATCAGCTGCTGGTACATGGCGTCGTCGAACGCGTTCTTGACGCGCGGGCGACGCAGCTCCGCCACGTACACGTGCTTGCCGTGCTGGTAGCGGCGCACCGCCGAGCCCTCAATCGTCTTGGCCATGGGAGCGGGTGGGTGGGCAGGTGAGGCAGGCAGGAGAAGGAAGAGGAGGTCTGCGCTTGCCGGCGATTCTTCAGGACTGGCGCGTCAGCACTTGCTTCGCTTGAGTTGAAGATGCCAACATTATTTATTCACGTCATCACTTTTTTTCACTTGAGTGAATGTGTTTTTAGTGACATGCCACTCCAATGGGAATTGTAGCCATGTATCACCAGTGAGCCGACCCCAATGCGCAAGCAAGCCACGGGCGGAGTTGCTCAAGCAAGCAAGCAGACCTGACTTGATCCCAGGCTCAACGCGTCTTCAGCAAAAGTTGACAAACGTGGCCTGCGCATGCTTGTGCAGCTCGTGGCGCTTGGTGCCGCTGCCGTGGCTCTTGGTCGGCCGGAACGTCCGGTTGCGCGCGAACAGACTGGACATGGCGGCCGGGCTCGTCGACAGTTGTGGTTGGCCACTACACGA